>PVIC010004235.1:0-32193 GCA_004025085.1 Thryonomys swinderianus | reverse complement strand
GATCATGATGTGTATATATAATGTACCAATAAAGATTCAAAAAAGAAAAGAAAAGAAATATGATTTAATCACAGGGGACAAGCCAGAGTGTGCTGTTGGGAGGCGGGCCTGATTTGAAGGTCGCTGAGGACGTAACCTGGGTGCCCCTCCCCCCAGTTCCCGCTATTCTGAGGTGAGCACTGTCCTATGCCCCACTTTTCCACAGTGACGTCTCTGCCTTCAAGCCAGCCAGCCACGGGGTGAAAGAAGCAAACCTTGAAGCAAAACAAACCTTTAAATCGTTTTGGTATTTCTTTTTTAGCCCAGCAAGAAGAAGGAAACTAACACAGAGGACAAGGCCTGAAAACGCCTGCAGGAAGAGCGCTCCGGATAGAGAGGAGTAAGCGGAGACTTCCGGGTAGAGAGGCGTAGGCGGAGACTTCCGGGTAGAGAGGCGTAAGCGGAGAATCCGGGTAGAGAGGCGTAAGCGGAGAATCCGGGTAGAGAGGCGTAAGCGGAGACTTCCAGGTAGAGAGGCGTAAGCGGAGAATCCGGGTAGAGAGGCGTAAGCGGAGACTTCCGGGTAGAGAGGAGTAAGCGGAGACTTCCGGGTAGAGAGGAGTAAGCGGAGACATCCGGACAGAGGGCGACACTCTCCACTGTCTCTGACATGCGAGCGGAAGACAAGCATGGCTGGTGCAGAGAAAACGGGAAGGAGAATTGCAGGAGGTAAGGATAGAAAGAGGGAGCGGGTCGTGTAGGACCTGGAGTCCGTGGGAAAGATTTGGCTTTCGTTGAGAATGATTGGGAAGTAATTGTTCCGTTGAGCAAAAGGTGTGACCTGACTTCCCTTTTAAGGGACGGTGATGGCTTCTGTGTGGAGGTAAACTGTGTGGCTGTGAGAGGGCGGAAGCCGGGACACCAACTAGGAACTTGTCTGAGCTGCTCCAGGCAAGACATGATGGTGGCCGAGCAGGTGAGGAGCAGTGGAAGTGGTCAGATCTGTATATTTTTGAATGAATGCCAACAGGATATACTGAGAGACTTGGTATGAGTTTCACAAAAAGGAAAAAAAAAATCAAGAATTATATCAAGGTACGGGCCGGAGATTTAGCTCAGTGGTTCCAGCGTCTGCCTCGCAAGCGCAAGGTCCTGAGTTCAATCCCCGGTAACCACATACAATGCTGGGTATCGTATCTGAGCCGTGGAGAAAGTGACTAACACAGTGAGCTCACCCAGAAAGGGAGTAAATTAGAGAAGAGAATGGGTCAAGGTGATTCAAGTATTTAGAGGTGAGCACATGGATAAGAATCAGCAGAATAGGACAAGAGAGGAAAGTCTATAATGCAGGAGGAGAAGCAGGACAGTGTGATGTCCCGAAACCTTATGGAGAAAATGTTGCAAGTAGGAGGTTGAGAATGGATGATAGGACAGATGAGATGAGGGCTGAAGGGAGCATTGGATTTCCCAGTGCGGAGATCTCATAGGCTACCTCGAAAGAGTCTAAAGCATGGGATTTTAGGAGCAGAACTCTGGTATAGGTTCTAGAAGAGAACAGTGAATGATAGAGTACAGAGCATGTGAAGGAGCACGGAGGAATGGGGCAGAAGCTACGGGGGAAAGGAGAGTCAAGGGTCTGAGATGGGGGATATGTAACAAATCATCCAAGCTGTCGGGAAACACCTCAAAATAAATCCTGTAGGGCACAAAAGGGAGGGCAGCAGGAGCACTGCTGCGGAGCAGGTACTTTAGATAAGCGCGAACGTAGTTCATGGACGGTGACAAAAATGGTCCTGTTGTAACTAGGCAGGTAGCTGTGAGGAGTTCATTTAAGTCCTGTTCAGATTGCTCCTGTTTTCTCTCGGAAAGGTGCAGAGGTGTCATTAGCCAAGAGCGCGAGGTGTGGGGTGAGTGGAAACGTTGGAAGAAGGGACAGAGAAGGCCAGAGGACGAGGTCACTCCTGTATGGAAAGCAATGGCTAGATTGGTTTGATGATATGAGCTTCAGTGCTGTGGTGGGGGGTGGGGGATTAGGGAGAGGAGAAGAGGAGCAAGGACTCACTTCTCGTCTTCAGGCCCAGGTGATGAACAGCTACTGGGCAAAGGCTGGAGAAGAGGCCGAGTTGGAACACAGAGGAGGTAGGAACATCGGTGAGTATTTTCGGGGCATGTATTCTATAATGACAGACTGGTCCCCTGTTGGGGGGTGCTGATGATTGAAGCCAGGGGCTTGTGCACGCTCGGCAAATACTTCACCACTGAGTACACTCACAGCTCCTACTTACTTATTTAATCACCTACAGTTCTCACTAAGTAGTAGCTCAGGCTGGCTTTGAACTTGTAATCCTCAGCCTCGGCCTCCCAAGCAGCTGGGCTTACAGGTGAAGGCTCCTGCAGCTGGCTGGCTGGAACACTTTAGGGGGACAGGAAAGGCTGGATTTGGGGGTAAAAGCTGACATTATAGCCTCATCAGAAGGGAGCCTGTGTCTGTGGAATCTTCTGAGAGGCTTAAGACTTTTATGCTGACTACCATTAAGAGGAGTAATGTTAATCACGGTCAGGATATTGACTCTCTTGGGAGGGAGTCCTGGGTCTCCCCAGTCTTCCTGCTACAGAAGGTGGAAGGAGGGCGGGTTTCGTAGACCTGATGATTTGCTCAGGGTCCCCAAGCCAAGGGCAGGGACACTGTTTGCCTTTGTATCTCCACTGCCTCAGATGTACCTGGTACATAAGAAGAGCCCAGTAAGTGCACATCAAACAAGTACACAGATATGCCAAAAAACTGAAGGCTTAGTCAATAGCAAGATCACTGGACAGGCTGCGAGGAACTTCCTAAACCCACCCTAGCCATAGAAATAAATTGCATATGGGCCAACTGCCATCATGAAAAAAGAGTTCTCAGGATGCTTTAGTAAGAGGCATAAAGGGATTTATTAGAAAATTAAGAAGCACGCACTCAAAGAAATAGGTGAAAGAGAGAGAAAGACAGAGAGAGAGAGAGGTGGGGGGGGCACATGATGACCCAGAGCTGCGATCATTTGTGGGGCTTGGGAATATCTTCAAGATGGTGGCCCAGGATGTGTGTCCCTGCCGCCTGTCAGGCTACTCTTCGGGCCAACAGGCCAGAATGTATCCGTTTACACGCGCTTGGAGGTGAGATCTGCTGCCCACTCACACCATCATTTTCTTCAGGATAAGCACAACTTACAGGGGAATCGAGGTGATGTACTCACAGGTGAGAGGGGAACTGCCTAGACTTATTCTTGGGAGAAGAGGGGAAAATAAAATTCAGTGAGCATGTGTCTCAAAACTCATCTTTTTAAAATAAAAGTACGATTTTCCTTGTGTCCATTCTACCTGTTTCCATTTCCAAGATTCGATCTCTGTGATGAGGCTGCCGAGACAAGCGGAACATGCCCAGAACAGACTGGGAAACCGTCTCCCCCCCACTCACAACTGTACCAATAGGATTCACTCACTTCTGGCCAGGAACTTTAAGGACTGTCTTTCACTTCTTAGAAATGTTGGGAAGGTGTGTCGGGCAGTTCTGTTTGCCAGTGAGATGAGTTTATCTGAGTTCCTCAAGTGCTTAGGGATTTATTGTAAAGACATTTGTAGAAAGTCATAGAAATTTTGTGGACACATAAGAACAGCACTCCCTGTGGGCTGCAGGAGGGGGGTGGGGAAACACACTTTGGAAACTGGGTTATTTCATGGCTCAGTATCAGCAGAGTTAATTCTCTTTTTTAATTGTGATATAGGCATATTTTATATATACACTATGATCACATTCAACGTTGAGAATTTGTACCAGTATATGACACAACTTAATTCTCATTTTTCCCCTCCCCGCTCCACCCTACAACCCCTACCCCCTATATACATGAATTTGTTTCCCTTGTTTTACCATCACAATTTTTTCTTTCCCCTCATTATTTACCCCATCCCCATTTTCCTTAGGATATTTTCTATTTTACAATGACTATCATTCATTCTCGGATTTATTTATATTTTGAGTTTCTCATACCAGAGAAAAGACATAGGATTTACATATCTGTGACCTATTTATTTCACTTACAGGTATGTCCTCAAAGTATGTCCATCTGAGTATGAGTGACTCAAACTTATCATTCTTTATGGCAGAGTATTACACCATTTTATTTAAAAAAAAACCAACAACACATCTTCTTTATCCAGTTTGGGGTTGATGGGCATTTGGGTTGTTTCCAAGATTTAGCTATCACAAGCTGAGCTGTTAGAAACATGGGTACACATATGTTGCCGTGATATGAATCTTTTAATTCTTTTGTGTATATCATTGCAGGGGAAGAGCAGGGTCAATGGCACCTCTAATCCTAGTTTTTTGAGGAATCTCCACACTGATCTCCACAGTGGTCGCACCAGTCTACATTCCCACCAACAGTGGAGAAGTGTGCATTTCTCCCTGCATCCTCGCCAGCATTCGCCACTGCCTAATTACAAAACCTCATTGGCATGTGAACTAGCAAAAAGAATCAACAAATGGGATCTCATCCTATTAGAAAGCTTCTGCCCAGCAAAAGAAACCACCGGCAGAGTGAAAAGACAACCAACAAGATGGGGAAAATTTTTACCAGCTGTTCCTCAGATAAAGGGCTACTATCTAGAATATATAAAGAGCTTAAAGAATCACCCCCACATTTAAAGACCAAATTCTAAAATGGGCATCTGAAATGAACAGACACTTTTCAGATGAAGAAGTAAAAGGAACTAAGAAACTCATGAAGAAATGCCCAATATCACTGGTCATTTGAGATGCAGATGAAAACAACACTGAGATTTCATCTCACTCCACAAAGAATGGCTGCTATCTCAAAAGCAGAGTTAATTTTTTTTTTTTTGAGACAGGGTCTCACTTTTTGTAGTTCAGGCTGATCCTGAGCTTACTGTGTAGCCCAGGCAAGCCTCGAACTCAGCAATCCACCTATCTCTGTCTCCCAAGTGCTGGGATGACAGGCGTGAGCGACCACGCCTGGCGGCAGAGTTAATTCTTGATCTTAAGGAGAGCTCAGCTCCTTTCTCTCTCTGCCTGTACTGCTCTTGTTGCTACTGCTCACTCGACTGTTACCCCTTCCTTTTTTCCCTACCTCATGTTTTCTTACAGTTTCTGCTTATTCATTGTTTCTGTTAGTTACACAACTGTGTGAGGAACATTTTAGGCTGACCTTCCTCATTTTCTCCCGTATGTCTGCACAGATACTGCACACCTCTCTGGACATTTAGGTTACCTGTTTGATTTTCTTTCTCTCTTTGTGGCCTAAGGTTCTTCTTGATGCTTTTCCACCTTGTCAGATGGTGCCTCTTCTGTATAACAGGGAGTCAGAATTCCTTGGTGACAGCGGAACCCATCTGCACTTTTTCTAACCCCACCACCGTCAGAAGGAGCAGGTAGAGCTGAGGTGTCCTTTCTAGTCCATTTGGGGCTTCAAGATAACATTTTAATCTTCCCTTGTGTCCCCTAATACCTCAGTCTTTTGTTTTAGGAAATGTCTCTCATCCTCTATGATAATCAGCCTGTTTTATCATCTGTCTCCAATTTTCTGTTCTTTCAACAAGATGGAAACGCATGTTTTAAACTACTAAGCCCCCACTTGATTTGCTAGGCAAATGTGGCTTCCAGAGCATGAGAGAATGTTAGGCACAGGTTTTGGTGGCCTTCTTAGCACTTGGGTTTATATGGACTTGGGGATTATTTGCGACATCATCACTCACATGAACCAATACAGTGACCTTACTGCAAATCCTGCCTGAGCTCTCCACCTCTTGCCCTACTGTGTAGGAGTTTTAAAAGTATAAATCTAGTCTTCATTTCATAGCCTTATGTCCTTCGATGGACATCTGTTACCTCCAGGATAAAGCTAGCCTCCTTGTTACGGGATTTCAAATTCTTCAGAATTTAGCCTGACACCGCCTTGCCCTGAGATCACTATTCCTTCACTCCACTGGACCTTCATTTCATCAATAACACGTGATTGGCAGATACAAATTTGCCACATTCCTTTCAGATATTACCGTGTGTATCATGTTGTATCTGCCATTATTTCTTTGTGGTTCTCTTGTAAACTCGTGTGTCTGTCCTAAGACAGTCCTCGTTCGTGAATGCTTTCTTGGTCTGACTGCAGGAAGAGAGAGACTTTTTAACTCCATTCTTACTTTTAAAAAGTCTGAGTCTCATTGCCTCCCATGACTAGCACTCGTGTCTAGATGGAGAGCTCCCGGAGGGCAGATCCGCATCTTGGTCTCAGGTACTGAGCAAAGCACCTAGCCCACCACATGTGTTCCAAAATGACTGAAGAGTGAGCAAAACTCAATTTTATTTTCTAATTTCCCGTTAGATTTTTTTAAACAGAAAAAGAGAGGCATTGAAAGCGAGGTTCATGTTGACTCTCACATAGCCTGTAATGTGAGGGCATATAAGATTGTAGAGCATGAACGGTGAAGAGGGGTGAATTATATTGTGAATTTGGTAAATCAAGATATTCACGAGGCTCAAGATTTAAAGGACATGGAGAAATCAGGCTGCCTTCGGTTTTGCCTTGCCATTTCAACAGGTGTGTTAACAAAGGCTGGCAACAGAGAAGCTGACACTTCAGGAAAGGGAGAAAGCATATATAAAAATATGGTTTGTGTTTACTTCGCCTGTGGCTTGTTCTGTCTGGACCTCGGCTTTCTTCATCAGAGAACTAGGGCTCAGCCACATCATGTGAAGATTATGGAACTAGTTTTATAGCTACGTTAAGCAAATTTTTATGCTTCTTTAAATATCATGAAGTTAAAGAAAAGTGCTTACTCTTCTCATCTTGCTTTTCACATTGGAATAAGATCAAGATACTTTCCAGGCAACAGCTGTTAATAATTATGGCGAGGGCATTTTTCGCCTCCCCAGCCAGACCATTCTTTCTTCGTCGGAGGTGATGACACACTGGTTGCCTCACCTGGTTCTAATTTTCTTACCTTCAGCTGCATGTGTGTCCACACAGCCATCGCACCTGCCCACCCACCCGTCACATGTTCCTTTGTTGTTAGCTAACGCCTGCGCCGAGTCCAATGCAGATTCTGATCTTTGGCCTTTGAACTATCAACAAGCCTGACCTCAGCTGCCAGGCATTTAGCAGTTGGAGCTTGGAATCCAGAAGACAGAACAAACAGCTCAGCAAGCAGTCTGCTGTCCCCTTCCAGACCCCTGGGTTGCCTTGAGAATAAAGTGACATATCTCATGAAGTATACTTCACTTCCATCTGTGGTGTCTGCTCTGTATTCTTGTTAGAAGGAATAAAAGATGTTTTGGTTCCCAGCGTGTGGTTGACAGTACACGGGGTACTCCATAGACACTCGGTGGTAAGTGCCTGAGCTTCGAAATGTTGAAAATAAGTCCCCAGGCTGGTAACAATAAGTAGAAGAATAGTTGGGGACATATATGTAACTCAGACATTTCTAGGTTGAGTGTTAGAATTGTTAGGAATTTGAAAATCTCAGCTGTAATTCATATGCTACTGTCTTAAACTCCAGTGTACTATGGTTACTGAGGACTCAATACTAGGGAGCTTGCAATATCCAAAAACAAATCTCAGTTTATGTGTATCTTCACCATATTTTCTTAAATTACTAAATATCTTTCACCCAGGATAAAAAGTATATGTTTCTGAATAAGAGAAAATGTGGGACTTGGGCACAGCACTACTGTTTTACTGTATGAACAGTGTTCAGTGAGAAGTGGACTGTCTTGGGTTTCTGTAAAGATTGTGGGGTTTAGTGTGTTGAGCAAAATATGTTAAACTATTGCAAATTTCTACAGTGAATTTAAGGCAAAGTTCAAATTCCTTCACTTTTGTTTTTCTTGGCAGACTATTTCCGTTCAACACAGTGCTGATCCCGCCCAGGGACTCTCATATAAACGCTTCATTATTAAAATCTTTATTTTTAAAAATTTTATTGGTTGTGCTCGCTTCGGCAGCACATATACTAAAAATTTTATTGGTACATTTATATATATATATGTGTGTGTGTGTGTCCATATATATATATATATGATAATAACATTCACTGTAGGGAATTTCTACCTGTATGTAATATATTTTGAAGCTCTTCCTTTTTCCTTTCCCCTTCAACCCCTTAAAATCTTTATTTAAATCTGATTTAAACTGCTAGGAATTTTTTGCTGAGAACAAAATTAAGAGACACCATCACATTATAACATAGTTCAAACATTTTCCAAGAATTACCATGGAGAGTTAATTAATACAGAAAAGTATGATGATCAAAATATTTAGTGACTAATGAGATCCCCGTAATTATATTTTCTAGCTAAGGATGACAGATCTTTAAGCCTAAGTCTGTATTATTGAAATTTTTGAAAAATAAAAATTGCCCTTTTCTTGTGCTGGCTGGGCAGTGCAGTGTGAGTGGCTTCCTAAAATCAGCCCTGCTAGCACTTCCGGCCTGGGTTCTGCCGTCCTCGTAAGCACCAAGAGGGTTGCCGCTCAGACCACCCTTTCGGCCCGCTCAGGCTGACCACAATTCCAGGTGCGCTCAACCACACTTTGGGGGAGGAAAAGCAGACACTGCGTTTTATCTTTCTCCCGCTTTCTGGTGTCTATTTTGGCAACCTCTACTCAAAAGAAGGCACCAGGCACTAAAAGAGATGGGCCAGGCACCGATGCCACTGGGATTTGTGGCTTTTCTTCTAAAGGGTTTGTGTGCCAGAGCCATTCAGGATAAATGGCGCTTTTAGTGTTTGCTTTATTTTTTCTTTTGGTGAAAGGCACGAAAATTCAGAAGCAGCAAATGCGTAATTGACATGCGCAGAGCGCCAAGGGCTGAGTGTCCGCAAGGGCGGTGGAAAGACCCCGGGAAGCGGGGAAGAAGAGGACCGGAATGGAGGGAGAATGGGTCTTTGGCAGGGAGGGGGTGGAGTTCCAGCACTGAAGCTTAGAGTTCGTCCCTGGTACGGGGAAGGAGCTATGTGCCAGGACTCTTGTTGCCACAAAGAAATGATAAATGTTTGAAGTGATGGATATGCTGATTTGATCTTTACACAGTATATATTGCACGTATGGAAACAACACATTGTGGTCCGTGAACGTATATAGTTACTATAAAACTAAAAAAAAAAAAAAAAAGTGGCGGAAGTGAGAAAGAGTAAGGGAAGGTTGGAAAGTATTACCTGATGCTCTGTCCGTCCGTGGAAAGACATTTCTGTGAGGAGATTGCTGAGGGCCGAGCCAGGGACAGCCTGAACGCACCAGGCTGCGTGGTGCTGGAGAAAGGGCCAGAAAAGAGATACCGCTGGCCCTGCAGGGGTTAGCGCGACCCTACGACTCAGAAATAATGAGTGGGTGGTAACAGGAGTTCATCCATATTTAAGAAAAAGAATACAAAGTTACAAATACAGAACGTGTACTAAAATAATTATTCCGAGTGAAGAGAGGAATCTCAGCAAATCACGATAATTCACTTTTGGCCGTGGAACAAAAACATGTGAGTGTGGGAACCCGCTGCCTGGGCTCCTCTCCAGGCTTTGCAAGGAGGTGAAAGCGTAACACTTGCTTAGCTCCATGACCAATCCCCTCTAGTCAGGAGGGTACCACACAGACCCCTAGAGGGAAAGTCTGGCCAGCACAGCGCCACCCTTAGGCTTCTTCTCAGAGACCTTTGTGGAAGAGGGCAATGGCTGCCTGACAAAGCCGGCCTCAAAGTTTCTAGAACATACTCAGAACCCTGCTGACTGTTTCAAAGCTAATTTGAATAATAGTCTGCACATAAAAATGCTTTCAAAGCTTGTAAAGTTCTCTCCAAATATTAATATTTTATTATCATGTAAAACCTTGTAAATCAATCAATAATGAAATTTATCTCAGCCTTCAGTGAAACCATTTATTTTACCTTAAGTTCCTTAAAATTTTGTTTTGTGCTTACTATGCACTGTCACCTTTTGTTTTTCCTTTGAACGTTGTTTCTGCCTTCTAGTATTCTATATTTGAGACAAAAAATATGATTGCAGTTACTATTTTATAGTGACCAACCCTCTGCCCTCATTTTTCTGTTGTGAAGTTGTAGTCTTTTCTGTCATCTTCTTTTGGGAATGCCAGAAGAAGTTGCCTTGGTAGAAATCAGTTCTCATCTGTTCACTTTTTCGGATTCATCTTTGTGTTTCGTAAGGTATGTGCCTGGAACTACGTACATACAGCCAGAGGAAGAAGGCGTCACGGTTCTAGCAGTCATTCCAGCGCTTGAGTTAAGTGTGCATGTGTGTATTCAGTTCTCTTGCTGTACATACCTTGCATTTGGTTATTGGTGGGAACAATGGCAGAGTTTTTTCAGCTTGATATATCTTAGATTTCCTGTAATAGTAGCTGTCAGAATCAGAGGAGAAATTTGATGAGGCTAATTCAAGGTATAGCAGAAGTTTGAATACTGGGCCAAGTATGCAAATATTGGGGAAAGTGTATGAATGCTGCAAACACGAGTAATGCAAAGGAATGGGGTACAATATGAGTGACCAAAAGGCCAGTAAAGTCTCAGGACGGGGAGTGTTGGTTAAGTGGCAAGATAAGAGGGTTACGGTCCTCAGCAGAAAGCAGGAAGTTGGTACTACTGATGTGATGGAAATGGACCTACACCTTGTAATAGGGTCCAAGGTTGTTTCCATGTGATGAGTGGCCAGTGTGGGTTAGAGGAGGAGGCCACATGTTCCACTAGATAGGTGTAATGAGGTAGCAATTAGAGGAGTGGTTCTCAACCCTGGCCACACATCATAATTACCCAGGGAGTTTTGAATACATCAATTACCAGATCCCACAACCCATTTAAATAAGAATCTGGAAGTTGGCAAGTTGGAAAAGTCACCTGATGATTTTTCTGTGCAGGCAGAATTGAGAGCCATGTTAGAGTGGCTGTTAGTGCCTAAAGAAGTTACTATCATTTTGTGAATCTACCTAGTTTCGCCTTTTATCAGTTAAATCAGAATATTTGGGAGTCAGATTTAGAGAAAAGCAGTTGTAAAAATTCCCTCAGTGTTTCCAGTCAAGTTTAGGATTATAGGGATTGCACCCTACTACTTATCACTAATGGGGTGGAATTATGCTGTGTGATAGGCTTTGTATATAACAAAACATTCAGAACTTATTAATGTGTAAAGCTCTGAAAGGAATCCAAATGTTATTTGTCTTATCTCTGAGAATTCACTGTATGCTTCCAATTTAACAAAATTTGAGTAACAGGGGTTTAAGTAACCAAGCTCCCTCCTGTTATGTAGTAGAAGAGGCTGAGAAAAGATAGTTAAATTGTTCATGATCACTTAGCTAGTTAATAGCACAGTCCTCTGGCAGAAGTTTTCAATTTTCTTTCTACTCTACGATTTTGACTTTATTAAAACTCTTAGTTCTGAAACAAAAAACACAAGGAAGGGTTTGACTTAAAATATAAAAATCTACAAAATACACAGACTTGGGCAATGTGAATTTGTCCACAAAACTCTGGGACACCAGAAGTGAAAGTTACTCAGAAAGCGTGGAAAAGTTTGCTTTAAAGAAAGTAAATTTGTGGGGTACGGTGGTGGCGGCCTATAGTCTCAGCGTTCTGGGAGCCTGAGGCAGGAGGATTGGAAGTTCCAGGGCAGCCTGGCAATGCAGTGACTCAGCAAGATCTTGTCTCAAAGTATAAAAATAAAAAAGGGCTGAGGATGCAACTCACTGTGAAGGCTGAGAGTTCAGTCTTCCATCCAGCAAACAAGCAAAAGGCAAATTAAACTGTTGAAGAATGGTATTTAACTTCAAGGTCATGAGAACTTTTGAACCCAAAGAGGCAGCCAGTAGGTAGCCACTCTGTTCCCTCACGAGGACTAGACCTGGGAAAATGTGTGGGTTTCCTCAGGTCACATTCTAAACTGTAAAAGGAAATGTTGCAATCGGTTTCTGGCCCCTTGGTCATGTGGCTCCTCTCATGAGTTTTCATATTCCCTGATCTGGTTAGTCTAATTGCTGAGCTAACCCCACCTAGAAGAAACCAGAACAAAAACAGTTCTCTTTGTGGAATAACGCTAACCGCATATGGTTGTACTTTGTCTGTGCACTTCCTTATGTACTCATGTACTTTTGTTTTAGCACAGGATCTCTGTAAAATAGAAATTAACAGGCCCTTCCCACCCACCAGAATGATACCCTGCAGGAGACAGGTTGTTGGCTGTTAATTGCACTGTTCTATTTCCAGCTATTTTCTGCTCCATAACTTTGTGAACGGCTCTAGTAACAATCAGAGCAGCTGATGGGGCCTAAATCAAACTGAAGGAGGAAAAGTAAATAGTTTAAATCACAGATGCAGAAAGGTCTTCGTGGGTTCATGTGAGTGGTCAAAATGTAAGCAGATGCAACTGAGAGGGCAGAGAGCAGAGGTCCATGTAGTTGGTCACAATATGTAAACACAGAGAGAAAAGCACTTGTCTTATAGGATTTTAAGGGATATTACTGGAAGAATTTCTAACCTCAACATTCATAGACCATTTATGGGCTTGGGAGTATCTACAGTCCCCAGAAATTTTTTTTTTTTTTTGAGACAGGGTCTCGCTTTTTTTTTTTTTTTTGCTTTTTGAGACAGGGTCTCGCTTTGTAGTTCAGGCTGGCCCTGAGCTCACTATGGTGCCCAGGCAAGCCGCCGCGAACTCAGCAATCCTCCTGTCTCTGCCTCCCGAGTGCTGGGATGACAGGCGTGAGCCACCACGTCCGGCACTGTGGTATGTGGCATTGATTGCTGGTGGGCGTGAGTCTCCACGCCCAGCATTGTATCTAGTTTCCGGGGATCGAACTCAGGACCTTGCGCTTGCGAGGCAGGCGCCAGAACCTCTGAGCTAACCCTCCGGCCCTCCCCAGAAATTCTTTACAAAACCTTTCTGTGTATCTATATCTTTTTCCTGAAGACAGTTTCTATCATTTTAAATAAATATGCAAAATAAGAAGAGACAGATTAGATCTAAGTGTTATAAGCAAGGAAAATAAAAGGAAACTATAGGCAGAGTTAATCTCAGTGTGAAGAAGAAATTTCTCACATTCCAAGCTGCCCGTGCTGAAGTCAGCTGTCACAGAATGTTTCGGATTTTCAGAGGCCATAATGATGTCAGGAATTGTGGGTAGTGAGAACTTGCCCTGGGCAGCTCATGGCTGTGAACTGACTGACTGAGGGGGCGCACTAATCTGTTTTGCCTTGAGTCTAGAGAAGGGCTATCCCTCTACAACTGGTCGTTTATTGTGTCTGATAGACAAGATACCCACAAACTGTGATTATAAAAAGTTGGTAAAGAAATGAAAGGTCAGGGCATACTATGTACTGTAGGGTAGGCTGACTGAATTTCACTCCCTCCTCCATATTTACTGGCCTCATATGGCCTTAGAGAAGTTACACAGCCACATTGTGTTTCACTCCTCACATGTAAAAGGAAAATGACAGTAACTGGCATTATAGGTGGGAAAAACAAACATAAAAGGTCATGTGAAGGATTAAAAATTATTCTCAAGGATGTTAGCCAAATGATTGTTATTTCTGGTTACTGACTGAAGCTATTCAAATTCTATTGCAAGCTGTCACTTATTTGTTGTATGATGTAGGGAAAGTTCCTTACCTCTCAAGCTTCATACTTTCCAAAGCACAACATGGTGAATACACTTACATCAGACAAAGAACACCTCGGTAATACCACCCCTAACACGTAAGAGACTCAAAGCTTCCTGAAAAGTCCCACGCGGGAAGCAGGATTCAACAATAGTCTTACAGATTTAGGCTTCTACAAGTACTCTAACTCTTCCTTTGGGGGGGAAGTGCTTTGGTTTATGTTTGGAAATCATCAATGAAGCATAGTGTTTCTTTCATCATTAAGCTTTGTTAGAGCTGCGCCCATGTTTTGAGTCCTCGAAACCTACCCTACACTTGTAATTCAGAATGTCTGACAGATACTTTTTGTACCTGTAGCCCTGAAGGAAGTCCTGATTTGGCCTCTAACCAGAGTGGGGGATTCCTGGGCTACACAGGATCTCTGCTTCTCAAGTTTCAGAGCCTTGGCCACCTACCTGCTCATGACTGCTTGGCTTGAATGCTTTTGAAGAGGGAGTGCCCTGCTAATTGGCTAGGGAGATGTGTCATAGTGTATGGTCTAAAGTTTTCTTTTGGTCTTAAAATGCAATGTATATGTGTATTTAATGTGTAATCATGCATAAATCCTTAATTACTGATGAAAACTCATAGGAAATATAATAGGCCTTCGCTTTTAAATTTAGCTTCAAATCTTAAATTAGTAGTGTGGGCAAACACACATCAATAGATTGTACTAGTTTGGACTCTACTATTTCAAAGTTTGTCCTAATTGGCTAGACTGATTATGCATTTGCTTAATAATTCATCGTCTTTATAACATAAATTAATAGCATCCCCAAATGATTGAGAGGCTTAAAAGAACTGCTTTTAAGCACCTTGAAGTACTTTGTAAACAATTACTGAGGTGGTAATAATACGTTACTCTGACCCACTCATCACATCTTAAGAGGAACCAGAGACTGAAGTTGACACAAACCTTTGATGCAATTTTTTTTTTTTTTTTTGAGACAGGGTCTCGCTTTGTAGTTCAGGCTGGCTCTGAGCTCACTATGGTGCCCAGGCAAGCCTGGAACTCAGCAATCCTCCTGTCTCTGCCTCCCGAGTGCTGGGATGACAGGCATGAGCCACCACGCCCGGCTTGACACAAACCTTCAAATCTAGGTTCTTGGCACTCTCTGAGAAGGTTGTTTCTATCACATACTTTATCTCTGGCTGCTTCTGTTCTTCCGTTTTTGATATTCTCACCTCTCGTATCCTGCTTGGATGCCATTTTAATATATTATTCATATAAAGTGTCTGAGAGCCAGTCCAGGCTAATTTTCTGATGGGGTTTCCACAGGCAGTTCGACTCATCTGCGCTGTTTGGGAATCTGCCTTCTGTTTGTTATTCTGGCTTAAAAGTACAACAGTTAGGGAGGAGCTGGCCCCGTGTCACACTTCCCTCCATCACTGGGTGACACTTCAGGGACGCCCTGCCGTACACTGCAGCCGGAGGCTCCTGGTGGCTCCCAGCTGAGGCCCTTCTGCTTCCCTCTCAGCTGTGCCAGCCTACTTCCTCTGCTGAGTAGAACGTCCTCCTCAGAAACCTCAGTTTAAAATGTCGATCTTGAAATATTTCCTTTCCCAGAGCTGAAGAACTGGTAAGAGGCAATGTCTCATCTAGTATTAAAGATTTCAGTCAACTCTTAGACTTAACGTTTGTGTTCAGTGTGGAAGCAACGCAAATTAAAACCAAAACGGAATCATGACTCTATAACATCTGGTGAAATAAACACAATAAAATACAAATCAAGTAATTAAGACAAAGACTCGGTAGAACTCCTGAGCTGAGTTAATAAGATATGTACAGAGCAATTAATGACTTTCGGCTGGAGGCAGGACCGGATCCAACTTAGCACATGTCTGAGAGAATTCCGTCTTTGAGTAATACTTAGAAATGGGGAGCTGCACAGTGGATCTACCTCGCCACTGAAATGTTAACGTGGCTGTATACCCGCTCCAGACTTTCACCCAAAACCAGACATTTAAGTAAAAATTCTTCTTTGAAATTCTCTTTATCCATTTACTTCTTCAAAGAAATGCAAAGGAAAAAGTAAACTGAGGCTGTATGTAAATTCTTCTGAACTTTTGATTAGAAAAAGATTGAATTAATAACACTGTTGGTAATTTCAAATGCTGACCGTGTGGGGGAAGACAGGGAAACTACTTGAAATTATAATTTTTTACTTCATTCACAAATATAGGTTGACTTCGTAGTAGTCCCCACGAAGTGGTAGTTATAAGATGATTACAATTCCAAAAGGAAAATTTCAAAATTGCAAGTTGTGATCATCCACACAGTCACATCACAGAATACTTTCCACAGTCAAAATTTCAGCTTTCTCCTTTGCGAGAATGAGGGCTCAGGCTAACGTCTGGCTCAGGAACCTGTTCACTGACCTGTACTAAGACATCATGGAGTAAAAACAAAATGTTCTCCCGTCACGTGTTGTTGGATTAAAGAGCAGCAACACATATATTTTCCAGGCACTATTTTGTATAAAAGGTACAAATTGGGCCTGAACTACAAAGCAAGACCCTGTCTCAAAGAAAAAAAAAAAAGTACAAATTGGGTAGGATTTTAGAGAAACAGATGAGGCGAAAGGAAATGAAAATAAGATATGTCTGTCCTCTGGGAAGAAAGATTAGCAGATGGAGTGTGAAGATAAAACTAAGTGTTTACTTTGTCTCACAGGTGAAGCGCAATACCTGGTTCTTCAAATCAGATATTGTCTCGAGTGTAGCTGACTTTATAGCACAGCCAACCTGCCTTCCCATCTTTTGCGCTCTATTCCTAGAAAGAGGGATTTCAAAAGCTACAGTGGACAGGGAACTTGCTGACTCTCTTTCGTAGGGAAAATTGGGGAAATTGTGGTGATTCCCCTTCTCCATTTGGACGCTTAATGTTCCAGGCAGTTCATTATTTGTTTGTAATAGCCTTTCTTTTGCCCTAACAGAATGGTTAAAAATTGTTCCCAATTTTCTTAGGACGTCTCATCTTACCTATCTTCTTATTCTAAGTATATAACTTTACTTAAGTCATAGATAAAATAACATCTATTTATTTCTCTTATCCATAAGCTTCCAACATTTATAAATTCACCTACTGCTGCTCTCTCCTGTTCTGCCTCCATAAAGGAATCCTTCTTCTCCATGTGAGACTAGTTCAATTGGTTATGTAGCTTCTCATTTTTTTTTTAATATCGTGTCTCTTTCCCCTTCTCCCTTTTGGTCAAAAAGACTAAGAGATTTTTTTTCTGCCTTCACCTCACATTATTCTTCTTCCCTTGGACACCAACATCTTTGTAAGAAATTTCCTGATCGTTTTTCCAAAATGACTTCTATCTCTACAAGTCCAAGTCTGTACAGTTTACTAGGAACTTTGTCAAGTACAGTACTCTTTTTCAGTTCTGTCTTCCTTGATTTTTGTGTAGCACCAAACTATTGATCTGTTCTTCATTTCTACCATGTCATCTTTGATTAATTCTCTGCCTGCCTTCTTTACTGCCTCTTTTCCAATTCTTTCATTATTTCTGTTTTCTTCATCCTGACCTTTAAAATGTTTTTGCTCACTCAGGCATTTATGGCAACTTTTATTCTCCTTCTTTGCTTTTTTTCTGAGTCAGCTATCGCCTGCTCTCCCGTGGTGACAATAATTACCTACAGTGTTACCTACCGACCCAAGCTCTGTTTCTCCCACATTTGTTCCTCTTTTGAATTCCATTTTATGTGAGGGAGCAAATCTAACATTCATATGACCATGTGAAATGTATGTTTTCTGAACTTCAGTTTTTAAAAATATAATCCACACAATGTTGCTGTAGAATTAAATAATCTGTGAAAATAAAGGCCTCCAAGTATTGATTTTTGATATTAGTAAAGATTGCGTCAAACAGTAAAGAGGAACGGCAGCTTTAGTGAACACAGAGGGAGTGTGGCTGTGGAAAGCTGGAGCAGACAAGGGGAAAGGTAAGGCAGGAGAGGTGAGCACCGGGTTCTGCTGAAGGTTAAGCTTAGGCCTGCGGGGTGAGCGCAGAGTGTGGCTGCTGTTCACAATGAAATCAGCAAAAGTGAGAAAGCAGAGCGGGTTCCAGCGGGGCAGTTTGTAATGCTGAGAAATGCTTCACTCCAGCGTTCTCCAAATAAGAAGACGTTGCTGCCGTTTTCTGCCGGTACATTAGTGTGTCCCTTCAGTGCATTTAGAAGCATTAATGCAGTAATAAACTGTATATTGTTTATAATCCAAATGTTAAAGACTGAGCTATATTTGAAGACTCACTTTTCTCTCTCTTTTTTTTCTTTTCCTATTTTTTACACTAAACCTCAGGTTTATGGTAACTCAAGTATCATTAAGTGCATTTATCCATTCATTTAACTTTTTTTTTTTTTTTGAGACAGGGTCTTGCTTCGTAGTTCACACTGGCCCTGAGCTCACTATGTAGCCCAGACAAGCCTCGAACTTGGCAATCATCCTGCCTCTGCCTCCCGAGTGCTGGGATTACAGGCGTGAGCCACCGTGTCCGGCATTGTGGTATGTGCTACTGATTGCTGGTGAGTGTGAGTCACCATGCCCAACACTGTGGTGTGTGGTACTGATTGCTGGTGGGCGTGAGTCACCATGCCTGGTGTTGTTATATGTGGATACTGGGGATCGAACCAGGGACCTTGTGCTTGCCAGGCAGGCGCTGGAACCACTGAGCTAAATCTTCGGCCCAATCCATTTAACTTTTTAAAAACATCTTGTGTAGATTATCGGACAGATGCTTGTCTCCAGGGGCTTATGAACAGCTAATAACCACGGAATCCCCACAACAGGCGGGTGTGACAGGTGAGACAGGAGGTCACCGTGCCTAGAGCACTGGCTGGGACTCCCCCCTGACCTAGGTCCTCGTGCAGTCGGCAGTGCTGCCGAGGAGCCTGACCCACACAGGTCTGCGGGTTCGTGTTTCCTTTCTCCTCACCAGGAGCTTCTCCTTTCTGTATCTTGTTCCCGTAGGTCACGTGTTGCTACTTCAACCCCCTCCATTTCTCTACTGGCTCTTAAATTAGATGGGTTCCAGGATTTTAGGACTTGTCTGAGAATTTTAGCATCTGTGGTTTGAAGCTTCAGATCTTTCATCTCAAGACGATGTTTGAAGATCCGAGGATGTTGATAATGGACAGTATGCAATCTTGTCCTACATGAAGGCTCCTCCGTAATAACCTCTGCCTGGGGACTGTGGACTTTGGTAGGTGTCCGTGTGGACAAGCAAACCCACCTACCAAGAGGACTCTGTCCTCACTGCAGAGACAGAATTTCCTCCATTCAAGGCTCCTCTGGATGTCACCTCAGATACTGTTCATGAGACTGTTAGTTTTAAGTTTCTTATGAATAAATCAGTAAACATTAATAATATATTTTGGATGCATTAATAATAAAATGATAATCTGGACTATTGAAGTCACTGAGTTAATAAGAATTATTTCTTGCCTTATTAAAACATTTAAAGGTTAAATGACATTTCTTCAAACATTTGACTAACTGAATTTATTGAGACAATGAACTGTTGAAGTCAGGATAAGACTTGTAGAAAAATTACCATCTAACTTTTTATCAGTTATTGAACCATCTGTAATGGAGGAAAGTTGGTCTATCACAACAATCTAACAGAAAGAATCAGTTCTCTTTGCATTTGGTCAAGACTTAACGGCTGGCACTTCTTCCCATGAACCAACATCCTCTTGTGGAGGAAGAGCCAAAATTTCCTTCCTCTATGAGGGAAGTGATTACGGTGACTGTTTCTATTTTGGTAAGACACATAAACACGTTTCTCCTGGGAGGAAAGCAGAGTGTTGGTGATTCAGCAAAAAAATGATGGCTTTGGCCAGAGGAAAACAGTCCAGATCCTCACACCAGTGCCGTTTCTCTGAAGACATGGCTTGTGAACCCGCCTTTATAAGAAAAAGAGACTGTTTATGAAAACTGTCTCAACACAAGCTTTTGGGAGAGTCGTACCCACTGTGTCTGATAGAGGCCTTTCCTGGGAAGGAGATAATTCAGTGTTTGGTGAGGAACTGCCTTTAAGATAGCATTCTCTGCCAATGTTGAGGTTTCTGTGTTTTGAACTACAAACTGTCAAAATCAACGTTTGCTTACACTTGGACCAAGAATGGAATGCGTTTTGCACTGAAGCCTGCAAGTGTCGTTTGTAAACAGGGTGGTATGCGTGCTGTCAGAGACTTTTTTCCTTCTCTTGGGAGGTAGTTTAAAACTAATGCCAGTCCCTGCCACTCTCACTGTCGGAATAAGCAGAGCCAGGCTGGCGCACTGGTGCAGGGATGCAGGAATGAGCAGCGCTATCAGGGGCACTTTTCTTGTTCACTGAGAAATATAAGTACATCCACCATCTAGCTGGAGGGGAGACATCACACTGAGAGGACTGATTGGAAAATTATAGCTTGATTATTCATTCGTTTACAGATTTGTCTTGCCCCTTGACTGCGCTGACCCAGCTTCTGAGCTCGCAGAGCCTGTGGTCTCTGGGTGGAGATCATCAAGAAAAGCGAATGACCAAGATAATACATGGAAAACACGAACCGGATGTTATGTGAATCACCAGCCAGTCACGATCCCTCCAGTGCCCCGCAATCCCAGCCCGAGCAAAGGAGGCGAGAGGCTGAGGGCGGTAAGGACGGGAGAGAGAGCCGGGGCCGCACAGGGTCAGACAAAGGCAGGAAGAAGTGTGAGCTCCGAGATGCCAGGGAGGGCATTTGAGGAACAGAAAGGAGTCCAGCGTGGCTGGATTGAGAAAGAAAGTGGTAAAGGCAGAGGATGGAGAAGTGGGCAGGAGCCGGATCACGTAACGCTTGTTGCCGTGCGCGCGCACCGAGGAGGAATTGAAAGGGGGCGCTGGAAAGAGAACCAAAATCCTGACAGTCATCCATCCAGGTGGGCTCCTGCGTGAATGTCAGGGCTCAGCTAGTTTTCCCAGCTAGCAGAGTTAGGAGATAGCTAAGGTGTTTTGTGGTCCAGGTAGGATGAGGGCCTTATGTGAGCAGGAAAGTGAAGAATAACTTGGGCTTCGGCTCCTCTAGGAACAGGATATGGGAAGCAATAGGCTCCACCCTGGAAGGATGGTCTCCACTGTTCTCATGGCGCATGCGCGACAAGGGTGGGCTCAGTCCCTGGCTCAGGAGAAAGGAAGAGAAAGTCTCTGAGGCGGTTGTGAAGATCTCCCGTCCTCACTAAAGGCAGCCTCCTAAAGACAGGGGCCTTCGCGTTCCTAGGAGGCCGTGAGGATGATCCTTTGAAAAGCTGTAGAGCCCTAGAAGGAGGCTGAGGGAGAGTGGGGCAGATCTAGGAAGCTCTGCACAGTGTAGCCACTTTATAGCGACAGGAGTCAGAGGTACCGAGAGCCGAGTCTATAGTGTCCTCTAAGGAAGGGGGGTTGGTGTCAAAATCAGAAGAAAAAGATCAATGATGGATCAAAAAAATATCTAGCAATAAGATGAAGAAGATCAAAGGACTCACAAGCAAAAAAAAAAAATCTAAGTCTGGGATTTTTTGCAGCAAGCAGAATAACAGTGCTTGAGATTGAATCTGTACACACAGGTTGGCTTCCGTTAAGACACCGGGGCATGGCAGGTGTGTACAAAAGGGCACGACGCTGCTGCTAGATGATCGCTACTGACCGTATCTGACAAGCGCCCTCGTTAAAGGAAAACCGTGGTGAACCAGAGAAGTCTCTGAGGTCTGGAACTGGTGACTACTGGACTACTTCGAGGAGAGACTAATGAAAAGAGCAATTCACAGCCCCAGCGTGAAGCACAGGCATAGAGGACCAGGACGCAAGGTGCGTGGCTCAGCGGTCTCAGGCCAGCTATATGTGACGTTCCCAAAGTCACTTTTTTTTGAGACAGGGTCTTGCTTTGTAGTCCAGACTGGCCCTGAGAACACTATGTAGCCCAGGCAAGTCTCGAACTCAGCAGTCCTCCTGTCTCTGCCTCCCGAGTGCTGGGATGACAGGCGTGAGCCACCATGCCTGGCCCGAAGTCACTTTTGACATAAGGCAAAGGAATAGATATAGAAAGGAATCGAGAGACACATTCTTGGTGGGATTTTACTTACACTCAAGTGGAGCATGTATTTATCTGAGAATTATTTCTTGGAAAGTATTTGGGAGCTCTCTGACAGTGTTTTCTTGTTATTTTATTTTATTATTTTATTTTTAGGTCTACAGCATGAGTTATGCGTCATGATTTAAATTCAGATACAAGTCATCAAATCACTTCAGATCAAGAGAAATATATCAGATTGTTGCAATAAGTAATGAAGTTAGACATGGTGGTGCATGCTCATAAACCCAGTGCTCCAGAAGGCTGAGGCAAGAAATTCTAGGTTCTAGCCAAGCCTGGATGACTTAGTTACTTAATGAGACCTGTGTTAGAAGAAAATACATAAAAATAAAAATGAACTGATGATATGGTTGCACGTGATGACCCTGGGATCAACCCCTGGTACCAGAAAGAAGAAAAGAAAAAAGGAACTAAATATCCCTGACTCTTAAGTTTTCATATAAGTGGAAACACAAACACATTAAGTAATCCTTTGTGTGTTTTTGCTAGGTTTGTCAAGTATGTAGTTTTTTTCTGGAAAAGAAATAAAATGCTAATGTGATATTATGCATTTTAAAATTATTTGGTTTAGACTAAAAATGAAATTAAAGTGGATAAAATTGTAAGAGTTTAAACTTTAAGACCAATTGTAATGATATCAGTCATTGAGGAAGTCCCTGTAACTAGGCTAAAGGGAGTAAAAGGGAACAATTATTAGATCTGGATTTCTTGGTAGTTAATGGCAGTAGATCCTGCTGTGTATCTATTTCTCGTAATTGAACCATCTTCCCAAACTCAGTAAGAAAGAAAGAGTCCGTTCATAGTTTAAGAAAATGAAGCTATGGCTCTCTTTCAAAACAACCCTCTCTGAAACAGAAGATAAAATGTCAGTCATGACGGCATCTGTGTCAGTGTAGGCCGCAGGATCGTAACGGGATGTTTTCGGTGTGGTCTGGTTGCTGCGGAGGTAAAGTGTTGAGAACCTGGGGGAGCCCCCCTCATGTTCCGATGTCTCAGGGCGGCTGGAGGGCGGAGGAGCAGAGAGGGGGTTTCAGAACCCAGCCTGCTGCTCCACAGGCTCCCAGGGGTGCTGGTTGGCAGGAGCTACTCACCCTGCTGCCTTTCGTGTGGGAAGCAAAGTCAGAGTTCTGTCAGGCAAGTCGACAAAGAGGCTTTTTCAGCCCTGTCCAGAGGGAGGTTCCTTCTTACATCTTCAAGGAGCGGGTTGCCAAAAAGTCAGGTTTGCAAACATTAGTGATTGTGGCTACTGGCATATTATATGAAGGCAGCATAAACCGTTTATGACTAGATGATTTTTTTTAAAAAAAAGTGCTCAAATTGTCATTTTCCAGCTCCTGTGGTAGCTCAGCCTGTGGACACAGCTGTCTTAACCTAAAGACAATCACTCTTAAACAACATTTCCCAGTACCATCTTGCTTCAAGGGGTCCATAGGGAAAAAAATAGTAAACCCTGTTAAGAAAATTGGCTGCTCATTCTTTTTCACTTGGAATTCTTTAATGAATTAGTTACAGATTTGTGTGTGGTTTAAAAGATGACACGAAGAGATTCCGTCTATAGTTTTTCTGTTTCCCCTCAATGGACCCACTTCGCAGAATTGAAGTGTAATACCACCGCCAGCACTTTGACATGAATACAATCCCTGATTTAATGTAGATACTCCTGGTTTTACTTGTACTCACTTTTGGGTTTAGTTCTATGGAATTTTATCATGTGAAGATATATCCCGTGTCTATCATTACAGTCGACACTGAAAAATTCCTTCGCCTGTTGCCATTTTATAACCATATTGACTTTTATCCCAGTCTACTAATCTCATCCTCATTCCTAATTCCTGACAACCACTAAGCTGTCCTTCATTTCTAAAATGTTATTTCAAAACTATTATATTAATGGAATCATATGATATATAATTTGGGGATTGACTTTTCATTCAGCATAATTCTCTGAAAATTCATCAAAGTTGTAAACGTTAATATCATTTTTTGGCTGAATAGTAGTCCATGGTACAGACGTACCACTGTTTATTTACACCATTCATCTGTTGAAGGCCATTTGGGCTGTTTCAACTTTTTTTTTGCTATTACCAGTAAAGTTGCTATGAACAGGTACAGATTTTGGTGCAAATGAAGTTCTAATCGCCTTGCTATAAATGCCTAAAATGCTGAGTCAAATTGTAATTTCATGTTTAGTTGTATAAGAACCTACCGTCTATGACCAGACACTTACTGATGGCTTTTCTTCACTTTGAAAGTTAAATTTGGATGTTATGGTACATAATGCTCCAAGATATTTGACTTACATAGTTACCTTAGTAAAATGGCCACCATCTTTCTTTTTTTTAAATTGATAATATTCAGAGGGAATCATTGACCAAGTTTTTAGAAAAAAATAAGTTAAATCCTCAAATCTTGACAAAGAGGTTAATGTCTGCTATTTCTATTACTATGTTTTCATTATACCAAGTCTTACTTAAGTTATTTCAGGTAATAACCTAAAGTGTAAACCAGTTATTTGACTGTGGAGCTTTGTTCAGGGCTCCCAAAGTGGATAAATATTTATGATTTTCCGTATAAAAACATACAATGTTAATTGAGGTTGGTATTTACACCTTGGTCCTTTTTTGTTGGTTGTTTAGTTGTAGAAAAAGTTTTGTTTGGTTATCTGTTTCATAATTCCAGATTTGTGAATGGTAGAGTAACTACCACTGAGAAACTAAAAAAACAGTTGAAACATAGAAAATGAATTTCTTTGACTTGGACCTATTTCGCTTTTTATCAAGTACTTCTTTCCCTTAGGGAAAATTTTATGGTGGCAGTTAGATTTCATTCTTAGCTACATAAATACTTATTTGAAGTTACTTCACTATCACATGTAGACTTAGATTTTAGTGCCAATAATATTAATGAGATTAACATATTCTCTACAGGGTCTCTGGAAGGGCAAAATGTTTCAAAGGAGCTGGCGCAGTGTATTTGGTAAGTGCAGACAGCTGAGCGGACACCTAGTTGAAAGACTCAGCGCTACTTTGCAAACACTTCTTTCCTTTTCCAGGCCAAACAGGAACGCACCTCTTCCCCAAACTCACTGGAGGAGAACACGGTAGTATTTGAAGTACAGAACATTCCTTTTTTGCCCTCAGAAAAATTAAATTCAGAAAGCTCCCATGTTGTGGATTAGAAGAAGCATAGTAGCTAAATCTGTGTGACCAATCATTTTCTATTTCATATGTGAGTCACTGGAGGCAAAGCACACCAAAGACATTTCGTTTACTTGATATCTCAGTTCAGGGAACATCAGGCTTGTGAGCATAAAAACTGTTTGCCAAGTGTCTTGTGAGAGTGTGTGGCTAAACTGATTTTAAAGATGGAGCCTTTAAATAATGATTAGTCTTTGGCAATTAGATATGTCTTTTTAAAAAAATATCTTCAAACATTGAAGATTCTTAAACATGGACGGAGGGAAAATCAAGAAAAACGATTTGCATTCTGTGCATGACTCTTAATCATACTATTATTAAGTATCTACATTGGTTAGATATTTAATTCCATTAATTTAATGTAATGTAAAGTAATGTAATTAACTCTATTCAGATGCCTTAAGAAAAGTAAAAGGTAGAATATGAATTAATTCATTTATACTGAAACAGAACCTATGAAATATATAATACTTATAGTCAGAATAATTTACTGTATCAACTTAGATGAGTTTGATTGGGTAGGTTGGAAAAAACCAATCATCTCTTCTCTCAGGACTGTAGAGGGTGCTGATAACAGTTTAACCTGTCACACCCCAGCAGGAGACCTGCTCCTCAGACCAGCTCCTCAGACGCTGGTCGTGAATCACTACAGACCCCATAAGAGGCATAGCCTCAAACTGTTGTGGTGAAAGTTCATTATCTTCAATGTAGGATGGAGTATCCTAGTACTAAAAGGAAAGATAATAGTCTAAAGTTTTACACAGTTTTGTGAATAGAGGCAGTTGAGAAAATTTGTAAAAAATTAAATGTGATCATTTGAATTCAGAATTCTCCTAGAAAAATCATTCATCTCTGTTTTCTTCTGTAAGTTCCTTCTGAATTACTCTTTTCTATGGTTGCCTGATAGTAGGCCTGGGATCTAAGAGAAATCATGTTTTTTAATGGAACTTCTACAAATATATTTCATTTTTTAGATGTGAGAAACTAAAGAGAATTTACATCCTGATGAGGCATTAACACTGCAAAATATCACCTGTGGTGTGTGTGTGCATACCAGTCAAAATATTAAGCTAGACTCTCAATGGCTGTCAAATCACTAATGGGTCAAACTTGTTCAAACAAATGTTTTCTTGTTTTTGTAATTTTTCCCTTAACTGAAAAATGATCACACATTAGATATACCAGGTCACATGTAGTTAGACAATTTTTTTCTTAACTCTACAACTGATACAACATGCATTTTGTAGAATGACTTTTAAAGGTTTTAGATTTCCAGGGCTTATTACCATGAAAGGAATCTTTGATGGGTTGGAAGTTTCCTATTACATCTCTGGGAGCTGGGGATAGTATGTGACTTTATACAGAACAGTAGGTAGAAAGAATATAGTTGACTCTGTGATAATCTGATGTACACAGAAGTGTGCTGTAGGAGTGAATGCTTTTTATCTCAGTATAAAAAGTGTGGTCTAAGGTCTGACATTCTAAAATGCTTCTATGAATGAAAGAAAACCTACTTTCAAAGATCTTAGCTTCTTTTACACTTGTTAACATATTCCAGCAAACTTGATAGTTCTACAAATGCGTGTTTATTCTTTGTATTCACGTGCAATGTGTCCCGAGTTCAACTAAAAAATCTTTAATTAAAGAATGTTAATATTCTTTTCCTTTCTGTTGCACTCACTTTCCATGTCATATCCCAATCTCAACAGGACTTCCTCATTTTGTACTGACATTTTGTGTCTTAGATGACCATAGTTGGTGATGAGCAACCCATTCGCTAATGTGCTAATGTTCTGTGAATGGTATTCCGGTAGTAAATGATCAGAAAGACCTTTGGACTTTCTTCAATGCCAAGTGTGGATTTTGCTTCTTGGATTAAGGAACTTTTTAGTGAATCAGAGAATGGGGAGTTAATCTTGCATAAATCAGCCAAAGGAAACTTATTCTATAGTCCATCTTTCCTATTTTCCCTCTGCCCCCATATTCCACCCATATAGAAAAGCTGTATTGAACTTGTTTACATGAGAACACTTGTCTTTGGCTCTGATGTGCGCATTTAGTAGACATGGGATTGAACACACTGCACAGAAATTAAGTGTGTTAATGAACCACAGTGTGCACAATAAATACCATTGTCTTTTCCTTACCATACAAGCTACTGTGGGAATTTTCCTATTCATGAGATTGGATCTCCACAGACCTAGTCACCCTTTGCTGGGGATTTTATAAGCACTTTGAGAGACCCTGGCTGGGGCTCAGAAACGTAATTTGCCCCTGGAGTCTTTAATCTTGTCCAGGTATTTCTTGTTTATGGAGTTATTAAAGTGATAAAATAGCAGGTACGTAATGTTGCTTTTAGGAAAATCTCACATAATCATTTACAAATGAACCAGAATGAACTGTGTCTAACTGGGCCTCTGAACTGACCACCCTCCTCTCAATGGCAACCAGGTAACATTTGTCCTCTCCTCTAACTGAAATCTTTTCCCATACTGTTTTATTTCTACCCTGACAGCCCCAAGGCAAAATCTTAGCAAAATCTTCAAAGTTTCTTTGTTTTGTTGCTTTAATGTTCCCCACCTATCGGGGCTACCTTCAGATAAAAGGAATCTGCTATAGTGGCTGTACTTTGTAGGATGTTTTATTTTTGCATTACTGGGGTTGAACCCAGGGCCTAGGTTATCTTCTAACCTTTTTTTTTTTTTTTAACTATTGATTGATTGATTGATTGATTGGTTGAGACAGGGTTTCGCTTTGTAGTTCAGGCTGGCCCTGAACTCACTATGTAGCCCGGGCAAGCCTCGAACTCACAGCAATCCTCCTGCCTCTGCTTCCCAAGTGCTAGGATTACAGGTGTGAGCCACCACGCCCGGCTTTTACTTTTTATTTTGACATAAACTGTTGTTGCTAAGTTTCTCAGGCGAGGCTTTAATTTGTGATCATCCTGCATCAACTTCTCAGAGCACGGGATTACACTGGTTCAGTTCATTCAAGTACTAAACTTAAATACTTTCAAAACTAACTGATCCCACTTCAATAGCTCCATTCTGTAACTAGCTTGAGGTCCTCTGTACCGTATTTGTCACAATGATAAATGTTCACTGAACACAAAACAAAGGTTATACCCCTTTTGTATTCAAAAGCATCCCTGAAGACCTCGAGTGCTTCAGATGTCCTGGACACCGACAGAGATCAGCACCATCCTTTTCACTCTCTAGTTGGTGGTCATGCTTTTTACTGAAGTTAAGAGAAATTGTGATTGTCAGTGTCTCACATGAGAATTTTTCAATGCATACCTACTTCATGACTCTTTAAATGGTGTATAGGTATAATAGAAAAGAGTTTTCAGGATTTAGGTAAATTATGGTTGAATAGTTTTTTGGTTCCACGGCTTGGAAGTCCAACCACCATTTTCTAATCAGGCACAAGATTAATATTTGTCCTCCAAAATAAGCAGCTGAATCAGAAACTAAAAAGAGTGGCAGGGAAGATAACATTAAAACCAGGACATGAATAGGCAGGATGTATATTGCACATAAGGACAGATTTAATTGAGAGATTTGGATGAGGAAATGTGTTTATTGGTTTTGAAATTTGACCAGGTTACAGCGTTACCAAGTCAACGTTAAGGGGATAATAATAAAGAATATCTTTTGAAAGCATGTGACTGACTGGTAATTCGAGAAAGTTGGAAGACTGATATAAGAAGGATCATTTTCCAGGGCAGGAACACCCAAAGCTTAGGTTTGGACTTAGAAGAAAATTTGTTCTTTCCCATCTTTGGGCTCATTTTCCTCCTCTGTGAACTGACTGTTATCCATTAATCAGTGGTTCGTACAATTTGCCAAAATGTGACAGGCAGTGCTGATATAGTTCTCTGTTGATAATCAAAGTCCTACATGGTCTCTTTAGGTCCAGATTCATAATAAAAATTTCTTTAAAAAGATATTCAATTCATGCAGCTATAATAATTTCGTCTTACTCCTGTAGGAGAAAACCTGCTTAAGCAAGTGGGGTTACAATAACAAATAATTAACTCGTACTCCTTCATTGGTTCAGAAGTTTTTCTAGGTGATTTATAGTCAAATCTTGGCTACAAGACCCTCAAGACTGAACCAAAGCACCCTCCACCCTGTGTAGCAGCCCTGCTGGGGCAGAGCCAGGGGGTTCGTAGAAGAGCACTGGGCTTTGTTAACTGCAGATTTTCTTCACACAATATGTGTTCTTATCATTTGTTTATATATCATATTGTGTGTCATTTGTTTATAGGTTTCAAAAGTGTTGTTCCCTCTTCAAGCCAAAGGAAAACATTATTCATTTTAAGGAAGTGAATTATAACACCACACCCGGAAACGCCTCTACTCCAATTGTCCAAGATCCCTTGGCGATTTTAATTTTTAAAGCTGGCTTTCGGGTATTTTGTCCTCACTAAGAAAGTAATGCTGCAGTAAAACATCTTGAGAACAGTGGGCATCGGATTCTACTGTTTCCTTTAAATGCACAGGGAAAGCCCTGGAAGGGGGGTAGGCACTGAGCTGGTATGGTCAAACTGTGGCCTCACTGTGAGACAACGCTTGCCTAACATCTTTTTTTTTTTTCCTTTTTGAGACAGGGTCTCACTTTGTAGTTCAGGTTGGCTCTGAGTTCACTATGTAGCCCAGGCAAGCCTCGAACTCAGCAATCCTCCTGTCTCTGCCTCCCGAGTGCTGGGATTACAGGCGTGAGCCACCATGCCCGGCTTGCCTAACACTTTTATATGAGACTGTTTTGACCTTGTTTCTGAATATCAGAAATTGAATGATTATTCATAACCTTGATTGATATTCGTAGTTAAAAATAGGACTTTTAATTTTCATTTGTTTTACATAGAAACTGTTTTCTTTGAGGATAGCTTTTTTTGGTAAATTGTACAGATTTTTATTGCTGAAGGCACTTCCTATTTGCTCCTTATTACCTCTGCTCTTTCCTGTAACAACAAAATTCACCCACTGATTATTTTCTTTGGTGTAAAATATGCTCCGGTACAGTCATCTTTAAACAAATAATAACACATGCAAAACTCGTTTTTTTGCTCACTCCTCTTGAAAGAATAGAGCGACCACTCCATTTATCAATTCCCTTTCAGAGCTTAATTTCTGAAATGAATTTTCTATAGTCTCTCAGGTCTATTTCCTTACTTTCATTTTCCTTTCTTCTATTCCAACCTAGTTTCTTTTGCATCAGCCCACTGAGATTATACTCATCATAGAAGTGTTATGGCAGTTAGGGGAGAGTGTCAGCTTGACTGGCTTTGGGCTCTGCCCAGGGGATTGGTGAGGCACTCTTCTGGGTGTGTCTAAGATACAGAGATATGGTTTGGGGCCTGTGTCTGGTCTTTCACCTTCCTCTCTGTTTCCTAGTGGCTATGAACAAAGGAACTTGGCTCCACATGCTCTTCCGCCATGATATTTCTCCCTTGTACCCAGCTAACCAAAGACTGAATCCTTTTTTTTTTTTTTTTGAGACAGGGTCTCGCTTTGTAGTTCAGGCTGGCTCTGAGCTCACTATGGAGCCCAGGCAAGCCTTGAACTCAGCAATCCTCCTGTCTCTGCCTCCCGAGCGCTGGGATGACAGGCGTGCGCCACCACGCCCGGCAACTGAATCCTTTTAAAACATGAGCCAAATTACACCTCTCCTCCTATAAATTGTGGATATGGGATACTGTGTCCAGCAGTAGGAAAGCTGACTAATATAGGCAGTGACCACCATTGTGCAGAAGCAATTGTCACTTTCCAGTCTTTGTCTTATTTGACCTCTCAGTACTTGTTCCCTGAAGAGTTCTTCTTTCTTTTGACCACCATAATATCACCGATCCATATTTCTTGCCATGAACCCAATTTCTTTGGCTACTTTTGAGCCTTTTTGTGTGAGATTTTTTAATTGTTATATGTCACCTTCTTGGGAATCACTTTCTTTTTATCTAATCTGTTGTTCCTAAGAATCTCCTATAAAACCAAAGATGTAATGTTACCTATATGTCAGTAACCTTCATGAATATAGATCTTCTGATATGGAAAATCCTTGATTATGGTAGTTTTATTTCTGTACACTAAGGAATACAATTTCCTAATCTGTATTCGTGTGTTTTGGATTTATATTTGTCAGTGAGGTGACCTATGCCCCTTGTCTAGGTGTTATCAGATTATCTTAGCTGTGTCAAATGAATAGAGTAGCTTGCTATTTGTATGTCATTTCCTTTTAAAAAGTGTGTTCTAGGACTAGGACAGTTATTAACTTTTTTCTTTTAAGTCTAGTAAAATCTGGCTATAAAGTTGTCACCCTGTTAGTAATTTTTAAGGAACTATTTGGATTACTGATGACATGTATTTAATGTATATGATGTTTTCAGATTTTACAACTTCTTTTTTTTTTTTGTTTGTTTTGTTTTAAAAAAGGTCCTTCCATGTAGACCAGGCTACTGTTGAACTCAGTATTGCCTCCAACTTTTTTTTTTTTTTTTTTGCTTTTTGGAGACAAGGTCTCGCTTTGTAGTTCAGGCTGGCCCTGAGCTCACTATGGTGCCCAGGCAAGCCGCCGCGAACTCAGCAATCCTCCTGCCTCTGCCTCCCGAGTGCTGGGATGACAGGCGTGAGCCACCACGTCCGGCTGCCTCCAACTTTTGATCTTCCTGCTTCAGCTTCCATAGTGCTGGGACTAAACCCGGCACCATCAATCTCAGCGCAGATTTTACAACTTCTTCTTGAGCCATTTGTGGTCATTAGTGTTTTGGTTTTAAGTAATTTTTCTTTTTGTTTCTGTTTATTTTAAAGCTGATTTTATAGATTTGTTTATAAAAGATTCTGAAAGTGGGTATGGTGAACTGTATCAGAGGCCCTCTGTGGCACGTGCTGATCTGCTTAGTGCTATGGTGCAAGGTTAAAGGAAAAGCGCAAGAGTTAAAGAGAATGAAAAATGGGGGTCCACGATGACTGATGCTTGTGCAAACAAAGCTGAACAACAAAAGGCTCCGAACACCCAGAACTGCTGATATTTATTGGTGACATCATGGTTAGACTGAGGTAAACAGCCTACAGGAGAGGATGTATGGATGCTATGGACACATTACTGAGGCAGGCCAGGCTTGTAAAGGAGGAGGCAAAACAGTCTTGAATTAGGAGTAAGTAGGTTGTGGGTAATAGTTAACTTGTCTTTTTAGTAAAGAAGGTTTTAACCCTGGGAATGGAATTTGGGTGAGAGTCACTCTGAC
>PVIC010004234.1:0-63767 GCA_004025085.1 Thryonomys swinderianus | reverse complement strand
CCAAGTCTCTCTTGAATCCAAGCCTAAGGCTTCGGACCGACAAGATGCAGTCTTCTTTACCTGGTACCTGTTCCAAAGCCTGGAAGAGGAAGTTAGCCAAAAAAAGCCTCCATGTACAGAAATCCATGCAAAGTCATCTTTATACACATAGAAGAGAGAAGTTAAATTAAAAATTATGAAGGTTAATAAAAACTTTGAAACATTTCCCATGGATGTAGAAGAAACAAATGCACCAAGGCAGCCTGAGTGATGATACAGTAACCTCCAGGGCAAGACTTAGAAGTGGCAGAGTTTGACTGTGGCCAACTTCTTCATCCCACTTTAGAGTGAGCCATAACGCAAGGCAAAGTAACTAAGGAGACTGGAGTGAGCCTGGACTGCTGAGGCATATCAACAGCTAAGCCAGATATGCCGGGAAATGGAGTTTGGTGAGGAGGAGCATCTTTGAATTAACTAGAGTGCAGGGTCTGGCTCTATAGTATGTGAAAGGTGTCAGTATCCAGCTAGTGGCTAGAATAAGAGGAGCTTCTGGTCTCAAAGCACAGCTGTCTAAATTGTAACTCTCAAAATCTTCCCCTCTGAAGCTTGATGGGCTTTTGTCAGAATGAGGCTGGCATAGTCGTAAATTCATTACAAAGATCTCTTCCTAATGCCACCTCTTCAGGCCATTTCAATACAAGAACCGATAGCCTTATGTGTGTTTTATTTCCCTTAGATTAAGCTGCAATCAAACTTGCTCTTCTAATACAGTGACTCCTGCAGAATAAATGAAAACAACCTGTAATTTATACTAATGAAACCGATAAAGTAATGATCCTTTCTTTGAACAGAATCGGTTGATTCCAATCCAGATACCTGCGGTGCAGTGTGTGGTGGAAAGAGCTATGTTACCAGCCAGCAGGATAAGAAGCTTAATGAGCTCTGGAGAGCCATGACTGGGCCCAAATAGCCAATTCATTCAAAGTATTTTTCCTTTCTCCTTAATCTTTAGCTAAATGTGTTGGCCAACATTTTCAAAAGTTATAAGGAGATGTGGGAGTTCTGGCACAGTACCTCACCCATTCCTCCTAACCAGGTTTGGGGCAACTGAGACCCAAAGAAGAATGAACCAAGTCACCACATGGACCCAGTTTCCTAAGTCCTTGTCCAGTGCCCTAAGCAACTTGGCACTGTGGTGAACAAATGCACTCTGTACAAGTTGGAAACTTATGTCTTTGAACGTGTCTTAGTCCCTCATTGGGAGGAAGGAGTGTCCAACACTGGTAAATGGATGAAGGAGGGGTTGAGACTCATGGTTGCAGGTTTCTGTCCACAGTTGGCTGACTCCAGACTGGGTGTCACGGCAGCAGAGAATCAGTTCATGGTGGAGCAGGCAGGAAGCGTGGAGCCATGAAGTGGGAATCACACCATCCTGGCCTGGAACCAGTCGCCTGTCGTGCTGCTCCACATGCGGTCCTTCTCTGACAGGGCAGCTTCATCCCAGTACAGCCTACTGAGGGAGGAGCAGGATCCCATTACAGGACAGTGGACAGTGAAGCCTGAGATCCTGGATGTCCTTGTTCTTAAAAATATCCATCTTTGTGCAGCTCTTGGAGACATATGAGCTGGATTCCAGTGGTCTTGGGTTGCGTGAGCCCTGAGATGCCTGCCTCTCACAGTGTGCACCTCAGAGGGTGTCTATGCATGCACAGGTGTCAGACCTCCTGAGGCCAGCAGCTGAGTTCTTGGCTCCTCTTCCACTTCTGGCCTCTGGTGAACTCTTCCTGTTGTGCAAGAAAGCTGTGCTCCTTAGGGGATAAGCAGTGATGGAGGCCGAGGGTTAGGGCAACTCCAGGTGAGCAGGGAAGCATTGCTACCTACTTGCTCCATAGTCTGTGGGTGGCGGGTGTCAGAGGACAAAGGTTTGCACCACTCATAGGTATTCAAGCAATACTGTGATGGCTGAAAGGATTGTGGAAAGAAAGTAGCAGAGTTAGATCAGTGTGGAACCAGCCGTACAGTCTGGAGAGGTCCAGTGTCACCTGTGAGGGGGAGGATCATACCCGGATGAACCTGACATGCCAGCACCCTCACTCCCCAGTGCTTCCCACTGACCAGAGCAGAACCTTTAAACTGCCAGAAAGAAACAGCTTTTCTCTCTCAGAGAACATGTGATGACATTATCTGAAGCAGGAGCATTCACGGGGCTGTCCTTCCTCCAGAAGGGGTCGAGCTCTGGGGAGGATGAAACAGGGGGAGGGGCCAAGGGACTGATAGACAGCGCTGGTATGCACTGGGGAACCCAGTGGGGCTGTGCTCCGCGTGCCGGTCTCGAGGAAGAGGATGGAGGATTAAAACTGGACCACTCAGAGCAGTGCGCACAATGATTTAGGACTGAATATTCTCCAGAGACATCTGAATCCACTTCAGAAGTGCCCAGAGAAAGATGGAGATGCCATAATTCCCTGGCATTTTATTGAGGAGAGGCAGGAAGTTTGCAAAAGTGGGACTGAAGTTAAGAAAATGTTAATCATGTGAAACCTGAAAAACCACTGTTGACCATACATCCCAGGAAATATGAGGGACTTACTTTTCAACAAGACAGTAAAACATGCCCTGGTGGACAGAGCAGAGGAGACCCAGAAACAACTGTGCTTGTGACTCCCCTGCGTGGCAGGGATCGTCAACGTGTGCAAGTTAGAGAAGCCATGTAAAGATCAGTGGTCTTCCATTCTGCAATGACTCTGATCCTGTGGAGGAGGGAAGCTGTGAGGGGACCGGGCTCCCTAACATTAGGGGAGTGCTGGGTTCAGGTGAGAGATCAGGGGCAAAGCCTGCACATCAGCCTGATGCTCCGCCACCAGGAGCTGCACGGTCCCAGCGGCAATGAGGAACCTCGGTGCACAGGCTCTGGGGAAGCCTGAAAATCTGAGGACAAGGAGGCTTGCTGTGGATTTGTCGAAGGGAATTAGTCACCTGTCATACCACCCTGAACACACGTGATTTTGTCTGATCTGAAAGGGAACTGGCTTCACTCAGAAGGCTCCACCCTTTGGCCTAATCATCTCCAAGGGCCCCGCCTTCTAACACCACCACCTTAAGACTTTAACAAATGAAGTTTGGGGGCACAAATATTTAGTAGGTAGGAAACTCTCTTCTTGGCTTGGGACCAGCTTGTCACTGGCCTTCTAGCTTCACTCCTAATAACCCACTCCTAGGCTTTGTGCTCCATACAGATCTTTGCAGTCAAATTCGGGTTCTTCTGGACTAAATGCCCTGATCCTCGACAAGGAAACATTCCCTCCATGGAAATAGTGTTTGATGAAAAACAGTCACTAGTTTGGGTTCTTATTCCATTGTAAGAACATGCAGAGAGAAAGGATTTCCACTTGTGGTAAAATCTTGTCCTTGATGGACACCATTGAGGGATGAAGCTGTTTGGCTCTGGGAGGCTGAAAGTGTGGGGCAGGTTGCAGTGAAGTTTAGTTCTGACTGATCAGGGCCAGGGTGTAGGAACCTAGTGACGCATTTCCCCATCTCTGTATTCAGTGGCATGTGGTTCTGTGAGCATAACCTGAGGTGTGAAGGAGCTGGAGCTTGGTCCCTGCCAGCATCTCATTCCCTTCCATGAGGCAGAGGGTGATCCAGTTATTTGCCAGGCTGCAGGAGTTTGGTCTTTCCTATCTCACTGTCATGCTCTGCTCGCAGGCTGCCCTGGGCTTGTACTCCTATTCCCTTTTTAGAGTAGGCTTTGTTTTCTGGGACCTCACTGTCCAACCGTCCTGCAATCTCCAGGTTTTCCCCACATGATGCTACCATCAGCCCTCCCCAGATTCTTCATGATCCCACCTTCTCGCGATGGGGAAAGTCTCCTAAGTTTTTGTGGATTTCTTTTATTAAAAAACCTAACAATGTAGCTTTCTCTCACTCAGAATCTTACTAAGATTATTCCTCAAAGCCCTTACCTTGTTTGTCATACCTACCAATTGATCTGTGGTGCAAGGAAAACAGCATCTCTCTAAGTTGAACTCAGTGGTGAGGTTCATTTTCCATGAGCTAAAGGTGTAAATAGTAGAGGTGTATCATGGGCTTTCTTCCCAGAACTGTCCCCTCTTCCTTCCTACCTGCTTTGGTGCATGTGTCCTTATTGCCAGACTGGCTCCTTGCCAAAGCTCAGACTTTTGACTCAGGTAGCGGAGGGATGGAGAACATGTTGCTCTGTCTGAATAAGAATGTTGACCAAAATCACTTCTATAGCTTTTCTTTCCTTCTTCTCCAAGACTATCACCACTGCCACAGGGAAGCAGAGGGATATTTAGACTGACCTCAGGAAAGAGCCTTTCAAGATCCTTTGGTGATTATGTTTAAGTCCAGATAAATTTTAGATGATTATCTAATTGTAACGGACTGGCTTCTTGGAATCAGTCCATTCAAATCATGAAAGTGTGTGTGTGTGTGTGTGTGTGTGTGTGTGTGTGTGTGTGTAGATGTTGCTGTCTCTTAAAGATCCTTCATTGTTTATAACTAAGCTGCCACTCTCAAATGCTGAACTTAACAATTGTAAACCAGCATGCGCTACCCAAAGGTGGTAGGCTAGGCTCTGGGAGGGTAGCTAACAGAGCTGCCAGGGTTCTGGCTTGGAAGGCCCCATCCTTACTTGGGGAAGGTGGACAAAGACACATTGCAAGTGGTTAAATAATTAGTAGGGGACAAATGCCGTACAGGAACACTGAAGAGTTCTTGGAGCTGTTGTAAATGTGCAACAAGACATAAGCAGCTGTAGTCCATTGGAGAATCAGAGAACAGGTTACTCTCTGTTTGTCTTTGTTCAGGTTGGTGACAGTAGAGAACCAGGTGGTGTGTTTTCTAGAAGACTAATAGCTGGCTGGTGTTTGTAGCTTGACACATCTAAATTTTTTTTAGAAACTTAAGTGAAAATAAGATGTTATATGTATCTCCCATCCTTTCCAGTTCTCACCCCACTTTGAGTCTCTCCATGGGAACTTCCCTCAGGCCTCTTTATAGAGGTCTGTGCAGCCAGTTTTTCCCTGCCACCCACCCCCAGCGGATGGCAGGCACTGTGGTATGTTCCTTCATGATGAGTGGTTCTTATAGGACCACAGTGAGCTCTCCAGTGTGAACCTGAGGTCTGGCCTCAGAAGTCATCTTACTGCTTGACTGTGCTAGCCAGGCTTCCTGTTACTGAGCTAAACCACAGGACACCTACAATTTAAAGATGCATTTTGCTTTGGGCTTATACTTTCAGGGGGCCCAGTCCATGGTAAGGGCAGGAGCATCGTGGCAGAAGGGCACAGTGCAGCAAAGTTGTTCATTTCATGGTGTCCTGGAAGCAATCACAGGAGACGAGTGCCTGTGAGAGGCATGCCTTCTGGAGGCAGCCTCCAGAGACCAACTTCACTGTGGCTTCCGTGTCCTGACAGCACATTCCACTGTGACATGCACACACTCATTTGCTGATGACTCTAGATGGCGCCCATGCAGCCACCCCTCCAGTGTCTCTTAATTCAGTTAAGGTAACAGTTACAGTCAACTGGCAGAAAGACCCATCAGTAACACCTTGCAAAGCCACATATGGCTTATCTAGAACATTTCCTGCAATTCCAAAGTCAGCCTGCAGCGGTATGTGGACACACATCACTTGGCTTAAACCTTCCCACAACTTCTTATCTCACTCTGAGGGCAGGAAGAGCCCCGCACAGGCCTGTGGGGTCCTCAGTGCTGCAGTCCTTATTCTTCCCTGGACACTGGGGCCAGGAATCCTCCTTGGAGCTTCCCAGGCCTCCTTGTTGCTCTTGAGTCCCTATTAGCTGCCTCTTGCCCTTGGCTTGCTTCATTCGCACCATAACACTCCACCCTCCCCCATCCCTGGGTCTCTGGTCACTCTGACCTTGGGTTGCCATATATAGATCGGCTACCTGGTCTCCTGCCTGCACACCACCCGTCGCTTCAGTCCTGCTTCACCACAGCACTGCTAGTAACTGGTGTCACTTGGCATCTTTGTGCTTGGCTTCCTGGTCTTCTATGCTGGAAGGAGGACATGCTCCTCAAGGAGTGTGAGTCCCGTGCTCCCTGCTGCTCCTCCTGACTTGGAACAGTGTCCACATGGCTCAGGGTAGGAGTTCTGTAAGCGTTTGCTAAACAGATCATGGATCATGTTCAGGGTGATTTTGCTCATTTACTTCTACCTTTGATTGCAGATTGGTGGCATTTTAAGGTTTGTTTTCCCAAATATATGGGTGTTTCTTGCTCCCCTTCCTATTTCCATGGGCTCCACACAGGTGTTGGGCTTCTGCCATGCTCAGGGGTCCTGTGGGGACAGAAAAGGAGGGTAATTATATGCCTGACATGCAGGGGATGGTTGTTCACATGTCCTAGACAGAGAGCAAGCGGCTGAACAAAAACATGAAGCTAATTAGCATGCTGCTCAGCAGTTTGTTCCTCCAGAGCTCAGTGAAAAGAATAACTTTGGGAGGTGGGAGGAGCATTTATTAAATAAGCTTCCTGCTTTGCTGCAGCCCTGATGCAGTCTGGCTTCATCACGCCCTCCCCGGTGTGCAGGCGGCACCGGGCACTGCAGGAAAATCATATGAAGACCTTCTGCCCTCAGGAAGCTTGAAGTCCTCACCTCTGCTTGGCCCACCAGGCGATGGGGGTGGAAATCGAAAGAGGAAGGAAAAACTACAGTCGACAGTGCCAGAGTCCTTACAGTTTTACTGATCTCCAAATACACAAATCTCTTCCCATGAGCTGCTGACACACATCATTTTCTTTGCTGACAGTGACATATCCAACCCCTGAGACCACCTGTAATAGCATCACTTCCAAGAGGTATGGTGACTCCCAAAACATGTTGTGTTTGTCTTACACCATAGAGATCACATATATGTACATATGCACACATTCCTCCGTGCAACTGTAAACTCCCTTGTGGAACAGACCATATCTCTTTCTTCTGCTTTGTTCTACCATTGCAGAACAATGTTTTAACATTGGATAGAGTATGACATTGTTAATTCCTCTTGGTTATTTCAATAATGTTTCTTTCCAAGCACCAGAATCCCAGCGTGGGAGGCTGAATTCTGTGTACTTCATCAATCAGAAGAATTTTTGTTCTAGTAACAGGGAAAGGTAAATTGCTCTTGCTGATGAGAAAAATAGGAAAAGAGACTTTGGAGTAGTGAGGAAAGCAGGTTACAGAGTAAAGGACAGTGTTTACAGAGAAGCGGTTGGAGAAAGAATGCAAGGTGTGGGAAGCAAGTCTTTATTTCAAACTATAGTTCTGGTTTTGTAGGAAGGACCTATTAGTAGTAGGAGTCACGAGTGCTCATCTTAGGAGGTGTAATAGCAGGGGATGCCGATATTGGAAGGAAACACAGAAAGAAATCCTTTATCTTGAAAATTTTTATCTTAAAATGTGTGTGCTTGAATCTGTATGTGTATCTATGTATATACATGGTGTAAGTAAATATGTATATCAGTCTTTGTATGTGTACTATGTGAATGTTAAGTGTGTGAGCATACATGTGTTTGTGTACATGCATCTCATGTTTGTGTACATGGATATATGTGTTCCTGTGTGCATCTTTGAGTGCATGTACACATACATGCCTATGTGAACCTGTGTGCATTGGTTTTGTTTTGTTTTGAGACAAGGTCTCTCTTGAGAGAACAGCTTGGCCTTGAACTCAAGCCCAGGTTGGCCTTGAACTTGTGGTGATCCTCCTGCCTCACTTCCTGCGTGCTGGGATCATAGGTGTGTGTCACAATGCCCAGCATTGTTTTAGTCTGTGCATACGTGTGTGTGTGTGTGTGAACCAGTCTGCACAACTTTCAGGATCTGCATGCCTTCCCCAGGTGCAGGGGCGCCCGTGGAAGTGTGTGTGATTTGGTGTGGGACCTGGTGGACTGCAGTGGAAGCCCCGCTGAGGACAGGCCCTGGCGGGAAAGGCCGGTGGGCACCCTGGACTCTGTGGTCCCACCCAGTGAGAGTGGCGGGCAGGGTCAGTGTGGGGTCCAAACCCTGGCGGCTGGTGCCTGCCTCTGCTGGGTGAGCCCCCTTCTGAGCACAGAGTAAGGATATCCTGGCCAGGCCCTCCACCTGTGGTCTTGCTGTCTACCTTGTCTCCTGCACAGCGCTTTCGAGAATGAAATGAGTGAGATCTGAACATGCAGAAGCCCCTCCCCCTGCCACCCGTCTCTTTACCAAAGCAAACTGCGCAGGGCGGGGGTTTCCCGTGAATCAAGTTAGTGAGATATTGGTGTCGTCGGTCACATTCAGCTCTGAAAAAATAGAGTAAAAGAACAGAAAGAACATAAAGTTAAAAAAAAAAAAACTTGTTGTAGAGGTGAAATAGTGAGGTCTGGAGTGAAGTGGCCCAGCTCCGCCCCTTTGTCAGCGCAGGATCCTGCATTTCCGGCCAAAACTTCATAAGGTCAAAAATTTCCTACTACATGGGATTTCATAATTAAATGAGATAATGCGCTTCAAGTCTTCAGCAGTGGACTTGACATGCAGGAAGCTTTCCACCAAATGATTAGAGATCAGGTCAACTGCAGGAAGAGAGGTTCAGAACCATCATGTGAGTCACAATTTACCTCTGGGTCAATTGCCATTTAATTTGTTATAATGTTATTAGTGGATCTGAATAAATGTCAGCAATGCACAAACATTTATAAGATTTTAAATTTATTTGTTTTGTATCCAAGTTCTCCTAAGTTTCCCAAATCCCAGAAGACAAAAACAGTCCACAGTATTTTACGTCTTGATCTATTCCCACTGACGTCTCTGATCTTCCTTCTTGATTTCATGATGATGTGTGATTAAAAATAACGAAGCAGAAAAATACACCCCTGAGCACGTTTCCTGCAGCTCTTACCCAGACTCCTTTGCTCAGGTGCTGTCACATGGTCCCCCATGTGACCACACAAAGCCAGCTCTGTAGCCCAACCCTGGCACCGGGGCCATGTGGGTCACAGGCTGACTCATCTGCTGGGAGCTGGCGAGGGGGCTGTCTTCTTTTTAAAACCGTTAGCACCCAGGTGGCAAGGCAACTCTTAGTTGTGTGTTGGCAACAGTCACTCTACTTCCTGTCACATTAGGTCACATGTGGACTTCTGCTGCTTCCTGGGAACTGGGATATGACTTTCAAGTCCACTGGTCCTTGCAGGTATCTCGCCAATGTCACCTTTCTTCTCTCCTCAGTGATTTTAGTGCCAATGCAGTGACCAGGCTTTGCTCTTCTGTGTCGCTATTGCTACCAAGACTCACTTCTTCTGCACTCACAGATGCCTGCTATGTTTCTTCTCCTGAGCTCTTTGTCAGTCTTAAAAATCCTCCACATCTTTATAAATGAATAAACAGAATGGAGAAGCAGCCATTAACTAATTTAAGGTCACAGCGTAGCTCTTAAATACTTAAATGGGGAATAGAGGTTAATGTCTTTGTGGAAGATAATTAATTTATTATTTTTGTTTGTACTATATCAAAGTAAATGGTGTGAGCTTTGCCTTGATTATAGTAATTAGTGAGTGGAAATGCATTTGCATTTCCACCAGTATGTTTATGTTTCATAAGTCTTATCTCATAAGGGAGCCTTATACTGAAACAACTCCGATCAAGACCAACTACTTCAAATGAACAATCATTAGATCTCAAAAAACTACAGCACACACGATACACATTTTTTCATACTCTGGGTAAAATTGAATTGCTTCCTTCTCTTAGCACCTTGGGTATTTAACTTAGTAAAACTGTAGCTCTAAAAAATACTCTTACTCTAAAAGAGTAATAAATATAAACTAAAACATTTATTTTACAGAAACAAAAAGAATTCTCTAAACTTCATATTCCCCTTTGCATTTACGATGTACTTTATTAGACATATGTGCAAATCATCTTCCTTGACATTTATTTTTCTACTGGTTAATAAGAGAGAAGAAAGAGGACCAGGGATTTTAGCTCAGTAGTTCTGGGTCTGCCTCAAAAGTGTAAGGTCCGGAGTTTAATCCCCGGTACCACATACCACAATGTTGGGCATGGTGGCTCACACCTGTAATTTCAGCACTTGGGAGGCATAGGCAGGAGGATTGCTGAGAGTTCGAAGCTCACCTGGGCTACATAGTGAGCTCAGAGCCAGCCTGAACTACAAAGCAAGACCCTGTCTCAAAAAAAAAAAAAAAAGACAAAAGAATATTTGGAAGACTAATACGCAGGCATCACGTGGGCATTTTGGGGATAATACAGGATGCACCTAACATTCTGATGATTAAAATAAAAGCAACGAACTGGAAACATGCACAGAGCTGCTCCTCCTTGGATGGACTGTGACACTTGCTTCTGCGTTTTCGAAAGGACAGAGTTCTGTCCTGTCAGGTAGTTATGGGATGGAGCTAAACAGCAAGAGTTCTGTGATGTGTTGATAATGGCATCTCAGTCGCTGAGTTTACTTTTACATTTTTTATTTTTTTTGAAACATGATCTCGCTTTTAGTTTAGGCTTGCCCCAAACTCACTATGTGGTTCAGACAAGCCTTGAACTCAGCAATCCTCCTGCCTCTGTGTCTGGAGTGCTGGGATTACAGGCATGAGCCACCATGCCTGGCACTGTGATATGTGGTGCTGGGGATCGAACTTGGGACCTTGGACTTGCCAGGCACTGCTGGAACCACTGAGCTAAATCCCCAGCCCTATTTTTACATTTTGAAACATATTTTAATTTATTTTAACCTGTAAAGTGGATTCTCGATTATTCAGTTTTAACCAGGCTAACACATGCAAATTGAGAAAAAAGTAAAAATTATCAGTAAAAAACTCACAGCAGTCCCCTTCTCTGTGAGGAGAAGTAAGGTAGCTCACAAGGTGCTACTTCCCTGTCGTGTCTTGGTTGTAACTAATGGACCAATATTGCCACATTATTATTGACTAAAGTTCATAGAATTGACATATTTCACTGGTTTTTACCTAATGTTACTTTCTGTCTTCTGGGATTCTGGCATTTAGTTATCATTCCTCCTGATGATCTTTGTCTGCTGGGATAGTGTCTTGGAATCACCTTGTTTTGGTGATTTCAGCTCTGAGCAAGCTGGCTTTGTGGTCTTCCTGTTGGTGTCCTCTCAAATTCTCATGCTGAAATCTATTCCTATGTGCCAGTAGGGGGCAGAGCAGTCATGCCTGGTTGGAGCCCAGGGGAGTACGGCAAAGTTTTGGTTGGAGAGAGGAAACTGCAGTCTGCCAGACACAGAGTTGACCAGCACTGTGATTTTGGACTTCGTGGCTTCCAGAGCTGTGAAGAAGAAAATCCTGTTGTTTTTATTTTCCCAGTCTGAGGCACTTTGTCATAGCAGCTGAGTGGACAAAGGCACCCTCCAGGTTTTTCTCATCAGACTGAGACTTGTCTGATGTTTCTTCATGCTAGATTGGTGTCCTGGATGCCGGGGAGGCGTGGGGAAGCTTCCACTGTGCCACTTTGTCCCACGGGAGAAGCTGTCTCACAGTTTTCACCACTGTTGATAGCAACCATGGTTACCAGAGGAGCGTCTATACTGAAACACATTTTTGTAAGTAGAAAATGCAACACTTTCCAACTAATTTGTTTGAAAAACTGATAAACAGGAGAGCAGATGATAATTTAATAGCCATATTTATCACAAATTTGTATGCATTTGGTGGGTAGGATATTAGGCACAGCAAGTAGGAACTTTTTATATAAAGTAACAGTTTGTCCAGTTCTGGTGGTGTATAAATATCAGCACATCCTGAATTTACAACCAGTTCTCCAAATTGGTGTTTTAAAAAGTGTTAAATAATTCTTAAGAATTAAGAATATTCCATAACATTCGAAAACATAAAATAGTTGAATTAAACACATAAAGCAAATGCAAAACTAAGCTGCATTTTAATTAGTGACATGAAACAAAATGTATTTTCTTTTGTATTTGTGCTATTGTTCAAATTCCTTTGCAATGACTCTGAAGTACTCCAGTGATCTCTCTGGCAGTAATGCTCCATGGATACTAGAATTTTGCAACTGGAAACAGCTCATTCATTTACTGAGCCAACAGGATTGTACTCCTAGGACTCACCCAGAGTCCTTGTTAATCAGAAACCTTGTTCTGATTAAATTCTGGTCTGCGGATTCAGTTATGTGTACATTGAAGTTCCACTTCTGATATTGTGGTGACCTTGGACAATTTATTGAATTTTAATGAGGTGGAATTGCCTTAAGAGCAAAATTTATTAGATATAGAGACTTTCTGTAAAATCCAGGTGGAATAAGCAACATATCAGCTCTTGATAGACACCTAGTTACTATAGTTGTCCGTCCATCCTGCCTTTCTGCTTTCCACTTTCTCTGCGTTTGAACACACCTCATAGTAATGATAAAATTGTTTATTGGAAAACAAAAAGCCATCACGCTACTGAGTCACACGCCACCAGCTTCTGTTTCTCCCCTCCACTCTGGTATTTGAGTCTTTCTCTTTATTGTTCTATAAGGACACCATGCCAGACACAAGACCTGAAAGACGCAAGCATTGCAGTGGAAGTCCAGCATCCCTAAGCCCTGTCTTGACTGTGGCAAAAAACACCACCTAGGAGCCTTGGATCGCTGCAGGGCCCATTGGTCTGCCGGGCTCCTCCCACCTCTGCCATCTGGTCTCAGTATCACGGTGTCCAGAAACCCAGGGGGGCCAGAGTTTCCTCCCAGCAAGTTCTGCAGCTGCACAGAATTGCGGGTTTTGTGTGCGGCTAAGGGCTGACCCTCTTTCAGCTCCTGGGTGGGCGCCTTCCTCACAGCTAAAGCATCTTGGTGACCTTAACTACCAGTTTCATAGTTTTGTTCTCTGTGTTCCAATTACATTCAACCCAGAAGGTGATACAGCCAATCCGTTTTTTAAATACCTGTATTTATAATATTAATTTTTAGGGGTTTTGAGCTTTATTATGCAAAATTCTAATGAAAAGCGACTCTCGAAAAGGATGGAGTTTAATCATAATGAAATCATAATGAAAATATATATCATTTTTATCATTCTCTGAACTTGTTTTAGATGTTTGATCAAAAGAAAATTTAACACATGCTAGTTGTGGTTATCTGAGTTAATATGCAACAAAATAATACTTTAAAAAATATGACAGGGGGGTAGGAGATTTAGGTCAGTGGTTCCAGTGCCTGCCTCGCAAGTGCAAGGCCCTGAGTTGATCCCGGTAACCACATACAATGCTGGGTATGGTGACTCACGCCCACCAGCAATCAATACCACATACCACAGTGCTGGGTGTGGTGGCTCACGCCTGTCATCCCAGCACTCGGGAGGCAGAGGCAAGAGGATTGCTGAGTTCAAGGCTTGCCTCGGCTACATAGTGAGCTCAGGACCAGCCTGAACTACAAAGCAAGATCCTGTCTCAAAAAAAAGAAAAAAAGACAGGAAGACTAAAACCATCAGGTTAAAAAGATAATTAGAAACAGATAAAATGTGAAGGGCAATGGTAAAAAGTAAAACTAATAACATTCAGTTGTCTTCATTTTCTGAAATGGATAGTTTTTTTGAGTATCTCTTCTGAGCAATAAAGGGAGTATGTTTATGTGTGTTCTCTCAATGACAGTAATAATAGTAATAGTGGTAGTAATAATATAGTAATAATAAAATTCCCATTTTTGTTTTATAATTTGCTTATGATAATATTCCAGTCTCTGGAAACTTAAGCAGCAGATCCACTGGTATATGTTCTTGGAGAACTTTTTTTTGAAAAAAGTTAATAAAAGATGAATTAGAATAAATTTCTTTAGATAGCTTTATTATTAAAAATGCACAGACTTGGAAATTATGGGATATCTTTGCATTGGCTGGTATGTGTGGAGCTTTCTAACTGAATGCCACAAATTCTTACTTCAATCAAAAATGAAACTTCATATATATGCTTTATCTTATCTCATCTAAAGGTGAACCAGATAGATTTTCTGTTGCAATACTGATACCAGGAGAAGGGTGCATCTGGCAAATTCTCCCTGCAGAAGTTGAGAATTTACCCTCCTGAGACCCCTTTCAATATGGAAAAGGACTTCAGCCTCCCTTCCTGGCCCTGCCCTCAGCCACAGGCAGCTGAAGTGAGTCCTCCCAGCTGTGCCCTCTGCTCCCTGCTCCAGGGTCAGGGTAGATGCCCTCTTGCCCTGCATGATACAGGAGTGACTGGACATCAACAGTGGCCAGGCTGGGCATCCTGGCCATGGCTCTCAGTGGATTGTGTGTGAGACATTTTTGATGGGTACCACAGTCTTTTAAGTCAGATTATATTACTGTGGTGGAAGATCAGTATCATAATTCCCAGTCCAGAATAGCATCATTTCTCACATGGCCTGCTGGTTTCAGCGAGATGAACATTCTGTAGACGAGTGGGTGTCTGTTGATAGCAGCGAGATGTAAAATGGTCTGTTTCCGATGATGCCCTGGTCTGGAGCAGGAATCAGGGGAAAAGAACTGAAACACTGTCTTATTTTGGGCAGCAGGTCCTGTTCTGCCGAAATGAGAACTTGCACTCTGCCGTGGACTAGTAACGCCGCTCTCAAAAGGAGAATGCATCCACTCTGTTCCCCCAGAGGCTTCTCCTGCTTGACTTGTCTTGGTCAAAACCTGTCTGTCCTTTTAGGAGCTCCTCTCGGGACTGCACTCCTATCTCCCAGTTTGCACATAGGCTCTACGCCCGTGGTATTTCTATGATCTGAAAGGATTCAGACACTTAATGTCATTTGTGGAATTAGGGGGACAGATAAGTGACTTGACATTTACCACTCTCAAATAGAGCATGAGAGAGATTTAGGAGAATTTTAAAAGAATTTGTTTACTTAGTTTGGTTCCTGGGGTTTAAAGTTAGGACCTCACACATTCTACAAATGTAATTCTAATACTCTATCAGCACAATTAATTTTTGTATGTATTTTAATCTTTTTTTTAAAAAAAAACATGTCTTTGTTTTCACTTGGGCAATCGCTGGCTTGTGAAGATGGAAGACACAGAAAAATAAAGACAGTCTAGTAAGCAGAGTGGTCACGTGTTTGGCAGATGGAAAAGTACACTTGTCATTTGGACTGAAATCCGGCACTCTCACTCTCAGTCCTTTGTGTGCAGACAGCCCAAGCGCCGAGAGCAGAGAGAACCAACTGGGAAAGGGGACTGCACAAGAGTCTTTCTGACTCTGGGTACCTCGAAGCCAGCCCTGTGCCGCCGGATCTGCGCACATGGACACCAGATAATTCTGCCTCCGAAGATCAAACTAATGGGTGAGAGACATGAGTCACTCGAAAGCTTCTCACTTTCCCTCCTGCTCAGGTCGCAGCATCCTTATCCTTTCATGGTGTCTTTTTAATCTTCAATTCTCTTTCATCTTGTGTTCACAGCCTGATTCTTAATCCTAATTTATTTACAAAGTACCATTCATCAAAACAGTGACCATGGACCTCTCTGGTGCTGGGTGCTGGGAGCTAAATCCGAAGGCAAACACTCACATGAGCGTTTGTACAAAGTCCTTTCCCAAGCTGCGCTGTGGGGCTGGGAGGCACAGGCGGACAGGTCACTGGGCTGACTGGTGGCCAGGGTGTTCTCTGCGGGAGGGGCTTCTGAGCCAGCGGCCTGTGCTTTGATCCTTCGCTGGCACCTCTGGAGCAGCCCTAAGCCTGCCACGGGGTTTCCTCTGGGGTGAGAGGGACATGGAAGTAGATCTCGTGCACCAGTCACCTGATGGTGCTTTCTGCCTCTGGGCAATGAGCCGGACCGAGGACCATCTATGCTGATGGGCGCCAAGACGTCCCCTGAGAGCCCAGTGTGCTCAGGTTCAACATAATGACCGTCCCCATCACGGTGGTCGGAGGCCACAAGCGAAGGAGGGACAGGGCACGGTGTCCCTGCTGAGGAAACTGTCTCCCAGGGGCTCCAGCCTTCTCCTTGGAGACAGTCTGGTTGTCCCTGAGCTCAGAGAGGAAATGTGATCCACCAGATACGGGACAGCTTCTGCTTCCTCTGGGTTTCTGGCTCCCCTGACCCTCTGCATCAGGGTCCTGAGATGAAAGCTGCAGCTGATATGTGAGAAGGAGCTGGGCAGGGCCTGCCCTGGGCGTCAGCATGGCCTGGCTGTCTCAGCGGTGGTGGCTTCACCTACTTCCCCGCCTGTCTGAACTGGTTGCTTCCAGCTCCCCCTCCCAGCCTGGGAGCTTCCCCAGTCCCCTCCTGTGCTGTCTTCCTCCTTGTGCATTTACACTTGGCTTTTCTTGGACGGCTCCTGGTGCATCTCTTGCTGGTGATGCTGTCGTTGTCTCAGCAGTGGTGCTGGAGGACAAGGGCTCTGCTCTCTTGCAGAGCTCTTTGCTCCAGACGGTGCACGAAATGTTGAACTTGGATTTACCATTACTTCTTCCCAAAGATGTCTATGTGGATCCATCTCTACTTTCCCAATGACCAAGTAAAACACAAATATGTCCAGGTCTGTGGTTGTGGAGCCATATCTGGGACTTGGTCTTGGGTGTCTTTGCTCTGCAGAGGAGACCTTGCCTTACCGTGTAACAAAATGTAATTTTATTTTTGTTTTAGACTTTATTTTACTGATTCTTTTGTCTGTCATTTAACATATTCACTCTGCAAATGACTTCTACTTTCAATGACCTCATATTCTAGATTCAGAGGAACAGATTGCTGTCACGGAAGTTTTAATACTTGTTCAAATTAGTAAGATGCTGGGGTCCTGGGCTCTTTAACCCCTGTACCTTTGATGAGATGTTGAACCACAGCAAGCCTCACAGGCTGGACTATAAAATAGACTTTTTCTGTGCTGTGGGGTTCATGGGAACAATGTAGCAAAAAGAACTGCAAAGCACATGGGGCAGCCCCGGAAGGTGGAGCGTGGCTGTGTAGGCGGAGGCCCGGAGCCTGCTAGAGCGTCTCTCCTCAAGAGCAGAGGGTGCTTTTCATCCATTCACTCCAAAAACTCCCTCTGAATCTAGCATATTTGTAATACTTTGCATGTATTTTAACTTTAGCTTCGTAACACCAAGGTTTGCCATTGTGTGGTAAGGGTTCGCTCAGCACTGACAAGCAGGGGCCTATAAACTCACAGATGAATACACCACTAGTAAGTGAATGAGGGGGCTGGTGGGCAGACCCAGTGTTGCCAGCCAGAGGACTTCTCCCACTGCACAGCGAAGGTGTCTTCTTTTGGTCTTACTGCTAACCCTGCATCCTTTCTTTAAGGAGGTCACATTAACACCTGGTTGGGAAGCTGTCCCGGGCTGCGGAGGAGAGAGGCCGCAAGCCACTGGCGGCACAGCTTTCTGAGAGGAGGGGAAGCCTGTGACTCTCTCACTGGTGGCGCCTGTGGGCCCAAAGCAGAGGAAAGCTGCATGGAGATGTGGAGATGGTGCCCAGGGATGCCAGGGACAGCTAAGGGCGAGGCAACCCTGGCAGCGGGGCACCCAGCTCAGAGTTGTCAGAGGGCTTCTGGGGCCGTGAAAATTCACCTCCAGCTCTGCTGCCTGCCCGTCCTGGGCCCTCCAGGCTCTGGGAAGGAGATCCGGTTTCCAAGCTCCTTTTCGAGACACAGATTCTCAGGACAGCAGCACAGCAGTTTGCAATCCGTCCCTGCAGGCCGGGGACTCACCTACTGTCCCCAGCGCTGCCTCGTGAAGTGTGGCCACGAAAGCCCATGGATCAGGCAGCAGGAGAACAGCAGTGCTCACCCTCGTCCCCGGCAAAGTGAAGGGGCCCCGGGTGCTAGAGAAGCTCTGTCCGGGAGGGGGGGTTGGCAAGAGCGGCGCAGAGCGTGGAGGTGCCTGGGCGTAGAGGCTGCTATGGTGGGTGCCTCGGCGTGAGAGGACTGCTCGCATCCCGGGACGCTCAGGGCCGGTGAGGGATGCGCAGGGAAGACGGTGGGAAGGGCAGGCGGAGGGGAGCACCTCGAGGAAGGGGCCCGCACACGCACATGCTCTCTTGTGCTCTCTTCGAGTCCTCCTCAGGGGATGGGGCCTCAGGACGAGCCTGACACATAGATATGCACATGTTCTTCTATGTCTCCTGCTTTGTTGTAAGTATAGGCAAACTCTGACATTTTCTTTGATATATATGTATATATTCTATAATTATACAGACAAAATAAATACAGCCTTTGAATTAGAGGGTCTACAGGCTGCTTCGTTGATAAGCAGCCCTCCCCGTGTGGACTCATGAATCCCTGTTCTCTTCCCGTGGGCCCTCCTGACACCAGGGTGCCCAGTGAGGTGCCTCTTCCTGTCCTCTGTGCCAACACGGATGGATCAGCCACCTTGGGATCCCTCGATGGGGTGTGTACTCCGGGTGACTGTCCCATCTGGAAGGCTGACTCTGGGCAGATTTCCTTGTTCTTAAGTGAGAGGGTGTTCTGGTTTGGATCTTTTAAATTTCCCCCAGGTCTCCTGCTAAAGCCTGGGTCTCTGCTGAGGAGTGGGGCACCTCTGGGTGTGGGTCTCGGGGGAGCAGTGTAATGGTTGGGGATGCGCCTGGGAGAGGACGTGGGGACCTCACCCTCCCTCTGCACAGTCTCTGACTTCTGGCTGCTTTGGGTGAGCTGTGTCCTATACCAGGAGGCTCTGGCCCAAAAGCAACATGGTGAAGCAGCCACGGAGTGAAGCCTCTGAAGCCATAAACTAAAGTAGCCTTCTGTGGGCTGGTTGCTTTGGTCAATCTTCCCTGATGGTGGAAAGCTACTGTACACGTATTCTGTGGATGTTCTCAGGTCTGGGTGTGACTCTTGGCTGCAGTAGCTGTTCCTCAATACGGGGGAACCGGCCTGAGGAGACAGCAAATGGGCACATCCTGGGACTGACTCCTTTGGGGTGCCCTGAGTCCCACCTAACCCCCTCTAGAGCCACGGGACACACGGGCTCCCCGTGTGCTCAGAAGAGTGTTCAAAGTAAGTTCAGGCTTTGGTGGATGAGTTCGGGGGAAGCACTGTGGGAAATCACCCCGAGCTGTTCAGTAGGGTCGATGCTCCCAGAGGGGCTCAGTGCTCTCTCCTGAGTTTCTGTCTCTCTCAGCAGTTTCTAGAGCTTTTGAATTTGGGGTGACCCATGCCCGTGCATGAGGATCTCAGACCACTGCCTTCTTCATAGTGATAAGTGATGGAACATAATTATGTGCTTACTCATGATGGAAGATATAAAAGATAAACTCATCAAACAAGCTTTCCCAGGGCATCTTTTCTCATAATGAGTTCTCTGTGTACTGTGCTGTTTCTAGTGTCTAGGGACAAGAGGGGAAAAGTGTTCATGTGCACCAATGTGTTTTTTCCCTTCAGATCTGAAAATGTGAGAAATACATTCTCTAAACAGTGTAAACATGGTGTTCCACTTGTAACTCTACATCCACACATCCTGTTCTATTCAGTTCGGGGTCTATACTTGTGTTTGAATGGGATTTTTGATACTGAGCAGAAGCGAGCTGACCATCAGAGATAGCAGTGCCAAAGATGTTATCACGCTTGTTTTTACTGTCTAGTGCCAGTGACTATTGAGATAAAGTGGAAGAAAGAAAACCTCTATTTTCTGTCCCAATAACTATCTTAAAAATGAAATGCAGTACTTGTTTACATTAAATAATACAATGGATTTTCTTTTATGAATTATGAAATTTAGTGAGATGAAATTATTGTAATGTGATCACTTTATACACATTAATACACTTTAATTCTGACATATTTATTCTCAGCTGCCTTAAATTTTAATATTTATTTAGGATTGTGGTTATGCATACAGTACTAGTTACTTTAGGAGAATGTAATAAAGCAACTGAATTGAATCCGAAGTCAGTATTTGAAGAACAAACACAGAAATAGATTTTTTTGATTTTCGGAAAGTTATACTCAGGATGGAATTTTTCTTCATATTATTTCTGTTTTGAATGGAATGAATTTTTCTTACTCTTTTTATGTTTGAAACATTTATTTCTAGAGGAAAAATAATATCTTGTTTAATAAGAAATATATGTTTTCACCCACAACTTTTTAGTAACTTTACTCACTTTAAGAAATATCCTAAATGTGACCACGGGACCATTAACAGAGAAAGCAATTTCCACACATCTGGGTGGAATTCATGTGAATTTGGACTTTGGCTGTCTTGAGTTCGAGTGTCACCCACTCAGCTGGGCTCCATATGGCCCTTCATCCGGAACCTGCTCCACCTTGGCCCCAAATACTGTTCTTCCTGCATCATCTTTAGTTCTTGGAAGGAGTATTAGTCGTTGACATTGACTGGGATCTTGTCAGAAGCACAATTTCTCCTTTTGAAGAACAGAGGCCTGGGCAGCATCTCCGAGGGGCCCCATCATTGTAGGTCACCTGCCTCTGGGGCAGGCGCAGAGGGGCACTTGCCACCCGCCTCCCCGTTACCAGGATCAGAGTCAGCAACCTGGCCGATTCGATGACTCTGCATATCATGACCCTGACTTTGCAGAAAGACAGGGAGTGTGCTGAGAGGTCAGGGCGCTGAGCACGATGGCGGAGAGGCGAGGCCGCACCTCCACATGTCTGGGGCTGTCCGGGGACCTGAGCAATCAGCCTCCGTTCAACCCACACCTGGATTTGTATTCACCCCAGGAATTGTCAAAATGCCAATTTCAAACTGACCTTTCAAAGCATTAAGCAACTTAATTATTTTCAAAATTAATTTGGTGGTCTGGAGCCGGCTCACTGCTGAACCCTGATGTTCCATGAAGTGTAATTTGGGTGAACTGGGTTTGTTGCTGAGAGAAAATTACTATTTCGAGGAGAAGAAGGTCTTCCTTAAACCATGCCCATGGATTCCTTCCCTCTCCTGTTATTATCTTCTTCCTGTCTGGCTTTGAGGAGAGCATGAAAACGCTATGAAAGAATTTCAGGAAACATGGGACAGTTAGAGCTCAAAGACTCTTGAATTACACTGGCATTTCTAGTGGTCTGAAAGTCTTATACGCAGTGAGGATTTCCAGGGCCAACAAATTAAACCATAGAGTCTATAATACAAAGGGCCAGAGCGCAGCATAGCGGTCTCAGTCCTCCATGAACTGTCCCGCGAGGGGGGCGATGCGGCTGGACCTTCACAAGCGCAGAGGCTCCTCCTCAAACCGAGCGGCCTCTGCACGTGCAGCTTTAGAAATAGGAGCAGCGAGCTGCAGGGGGAGCATGGTGCTCATCGGAGGATGGGGGAGTTGCCGGGAATCACAGGTCCCAGGACAGTTGCTGTTGGCCTGTCCTCCCTTCCACCCTGCGCAAGTGGATGAGGCACCGAGGCCCAGCCGCCCAATACGCTGGTTTCCTCTGTGACTGCACTGGGAAGGCAGGGGAGGCAGACGGCCCGGCCCCGAGCAGGTTTTGTCGATTCTCCCTCCTGCGCCAGCCTGGGCGACTGTGAGCGTCCGCTGCTCCTACCACCCGTCTTCCGTCTCCCGTCCGGGCAGGTCTCCGGGCAGAGGTCAGCTCCCACATGGCTCCACCCTGGCTTCTTGCTGGCTTTGCTCAGGGCGGCTCTGGCCGTGGCGACAGCTGGCACAGGAGGTGAGCTGAGCTGTGAAACACCCTGCATTTTATCCGCATGTCACCTGCCCCCAGCCTATTGGTGGATGTGAGTTGGGGCCGAGGGGAGCCGCGGTGGGGTGAGAGAGAAGCGGGCTCCTCCGTGGAGGGCAAGCGCCATGGTCCCGAGGGCATTCAGTCCGCAGTCTGTTCCTCCTTCGAGGCTGAGGATTCTGGGATGCCAGTGCCTCTAGAGGTCGACACAGGCTCTAGACCACGGCAACAGTGCATTCTGTGGCCCTGTCCGTGGCAGGAAAAGTCATCCCACCCACTTCTCCTTTGCCTGCCTCTCGCACTCGGCTCACCAGGCTTCAGGCCCGCGAAGTGCTCACAGGTAAAGCGAGGCACACTGAGGACCTACAGAAGCCAGAGCAACTGCACCCTCCTCAGCACACTGTCCTTCTCCGTCCTGTGGACCTGACTCCTGTGCCAGCCCAGGGCAGGGTCTGAGTGCTCGGACAGTGCAGGGAAGGACCCGTAGAGGACTGGATGCTCCAGGCTCTCTGGAAACGCAGGCAGGCTGTTTTCAGGGTGCGACTGGATACCAGGGTGCAAAGTCGGTGCAGGTGTGGAATTTCCTAGCTATAAACCACCGGGATCGAGTTCTGTGACCTCGGATGAACTCAATGTTTTCCAGTTTAGGAGATGCCCTGCCCGTCCTGGGGGGAACTGGGTGAGGCTGTTGGTTTGTGTTATACCACAGACACACACTTCCCAGGTACTCAGAAGAAGTAGGTTTTAGACGTCGCTTTTTTATTATACGCAAACATGAACTCAGAAACAAAAGTTAACGTCTCCGGGCCTCGGGGGCCTCGGGGGCCTCAGGGGCCTCAGAGGCCTCGATTTAAAATGAGGCGCCATCCTGCTCCAGGGCACCTCACTCCCTCTGCTCCGGGGCCCGTGTGTGTTTGCCCGGCTGTCACGGGCAGCCTCACACTGGCCGATGCCCGCACTGTGGGTCTCCATGGCACCCGGGCAAAGTTTGTGTGTGGAGATGGGGGCCGAGCTGCAGCCGAAGGAGGGAGCAGCAGAGGCGGCTTTGCGGAGGACTCTGGCTGAGCCCTGTCCTGGTGCCCAGTCTGGGCATCCGCTGGTGGCCTGGCTCTTCCGGCAACGTCTGTTGTGTATGGACCCATGTGACTGCGAGAGGAGGCGCCTCTGAGCACTTGAGTCCGGGTTCAGGGAGCCGCAGATCTCACAGTGGCCGGTCACTGTGGACACTGCGCCCGTCCAGTCTGCTCCTCGGGCCCTGGGAGATCACGTCCATTTCTTGCTAACAAAACTGAGAAAATCCTTGGCCGCCATTATCAGCTCACCCTTTTTCCCCTTCCTCTTTTTTTCTGTTCGCCTGTGTAACTCTGAGTCATCTCCCTGTGAGGAGCTTTGCTGCGATAACTATTTATTTTTAGAATAATTGTGGCCCGGCTAACTCTGTGTTTTGTCCCTGGCAGGGGCTCTGTGGCCAGGTTTCTGCCAACGGCAGAATTCGCTCTGCTCACACCCCTTGAGTTTTGTTCAGTGCTCTTCTGGAGTTTGGCGAAATTAGTTTTAATTATCTCAGCTTCTTCTTTTAGTAAGTAGCTCTGAGCAGTTTCCAAGGGAAACTCCCGCTGATCTCCCCGGGCACCCCTGCTGGCTCCCGGGCACCCGTTAGCGGGGACACCCAGGTCAGCAGCACCACTAGATCCCACAGTACCGCGGATCCCAGCAGCTCGGACGGTGCCCAGCTGGTCGGGAGGACTGTCACGCTACAGAACCTCTCTGTCCCCCGCCCCGTGAGACAGTGTCCACTGTGCTGTGGCCTGAGAGGGAATGCCAGTCTCTCGGGGGGGGGGCTTCTGAATAGTACTTCTCCTTTTATTTTGGGGCCCATTTTGAATTTTTTTGTTGTTTGGAGACACAGCCATATGAGGAGAGAGACTCTGAAAACAAATTATGGAAAAAATAACAAGACCAAAAGCAAGAAATGGGCGTCAGGAAGAAGGTGTCAGTTGTCTAGCAGTTGCTGAACCCTCAGAACCTCACCTGCAGGGGCGCCCAACACCCCAGCCGCGATTCAACTTTCCAGGTTATCTGCCAAGGTGAGAGCAGTGTGTGAGAGGAGAGACCGTGTGGCCCTCGGACGGATCCTTCCCTTGGGTTCATTCAGATGGTTCATTCAGAAGTTCAGCCCATTGTTTTGTTCAGCATCCCCCCAGCTGCTCATATTAAAAATTGCCAGTGCAAATTAGCCCGCAAATTGTTTCCCCCTCCGTGAAAACCACAAGGAAACCTTCCTGTTGAAGGTACCCACAACATCTCCTCCTGACTCGTCCTCATCTGCTTTGGATCCAGAAATTCGCCCTCTGTCTCCATCTATCCACTCTTGTCTCTGTCTCTCTCTCCCTCCCATTTGCTTCCAAATATACTTCTCTCCCTTATTAAAGACCAAAGAATAAGCAAAAAACCTAACAGCCAAAGAGTGAGAGGTAATGATTATTGTAAGCTACACACTAAACAGTACCAGGTTGTGACAGTTTCGTGGGGCTTGATGGACGAACATGAGTGCTTTCCTCTTCTCTAAGTCTTCCTCGTGATGCCCAGTACTCTGGTGTGTGAGCGCGTTGTCACCGGTGAAGGTGGTAAAGATTTGGCTGATCTGGAGTATCTGGTGTCCCCGCTGTGAACAGTCTCATGGAGATCCCTTTGCTTGGTGACAGTTTAAACCCAGGGAAGGGGCCACGTGGAGCAGGTGCTCTCTCTGTGTCACAGGACCTGCTCTGGGTTTCTTCTCTGATTTCCTGTTAGGGCCAGGGTATCACTAAGTGCACACAGTCAACTACTCAGCCTTAGGGTGTAAGATCAGTTCTCAGCATGGCTTTACCACATATTGTGGGGCTCTCTCTGCCTATCTGTCTGCCTGTCTCTCTGCCCCTCACTCTTTCTGTTCCATCTCATACCTATCTGTTTTTCTCATACTTCTTAGTGATTTTGTACTTTTTAAATTTTCATCAGTCATGCTTGGCTCCTGTCTTTCTTTTACTGTCAGTCTCTTCTTCTGGCATGGAACCAAAGAGACCCAGAGAAGTAAAAGCAATTCTGGATGACAGAAGCAAGGCAGCGGCATCACAGACCCTGACCTGAGATGATACTACAGAACTACTGTGATACAGACAGTGTGGTACTGACACAAACACAGACTTGAGGATCAGTGGAATAGAACAGAAGCTGCAAAAACCACCCCAAAGATACTCAGCAGCCACCTCATCTTGGGCAAAGGAGCCAAATACCTTCACTGGAAGAAAGACAGACTCTTTAATAAATGGGGCTGGAAAATCTGGCTTTCTCAGGCTGAAGATTGAAACTAGATCCAAGTCCCTCATTATCCTTTAAACTAAAATTGAAATGGCTCAAAGGTATAAATATTAAAACAGAAACACTAAATCTGCTGGAAGAGGGAACAGGTAGAACTCTTGGAGACACCAGTGTAGGCAAAGATTTCATGAACAAAACCCTAATTACACAAGAAATATCACAAAAAGTCAACAACTGAGACCTCTTATTTATAAAGGTTTCTCTCAGCAAAGGAAATCAGCAGAAGAGTGAATAGACAACACAGAATGTGGGAAAATGTTTAACCAGCTGTTCCTCAAACAAAGGATATCCATACAGAGTCTATAAGAAACTCAAAAAACTCAGGTCTTCCAAATTTAAAGACCCATTCAAAAAATGGGCATCTGAAATGTATAGACACTTCTCACAGAGGTAGAAAGTAGAAACAGCAAATAAATTTATGAAAAACAACATCACTGGTCTTTAAGAATGCAAATTAACACAATGCTAAAATTGGACCTTACTCCAGAAAGAATGGCTGCTGTTGAGAAATCAACCAATACCAAATGCTGGCGGAGCTGTGGGGAGAAAGGAGCCCTTCTCCATTGTACAAATACAGAGTGGGACAAATGCTGTGGAAATCAGTGTGGAGATTCCTCAGAAAACTAGGATAAGAAGTCCTGTTTGACTGTTTCCCTGCTGGATATGTTCCCAAAATAATTGAAAGAATCATAGCACAGCAATACACGTGCACCCATGTTTATAACAGCACAGTTTATAATAGCTAAATCTTGGAAACAGCCCAAATACCCACCAATTGGAGACTGGATAAAGAAGATATGGGTTTTTAATACGATGGAGTATTACTCAGCAATACAGAAAGATAAACAAGACATTTATAGCTAAATGGATGCACCTTGAGGCCACATTTTTAAGTGAAATAAATAGGACACACATGTGTAAATGCAAGTTATTTCTCTTGTGTGAGATACCGTAGGTATAAATGAAGGCCCAAATGTATAATAGATAATATAAAATAGCCATTGTGTGTGTTTTCTCTGTGAATTTAAAACCATCCTTTCATTATAACTTTGTAAAAATTGCCTTGTTATTACATGCATCTTTTTTCTGTGCAAAACATTTTGGATAAAGGGTAATCTTTTATTGATTATTGACATTTTCCCATTTACAGTTATTTAGTGATCATATATTTTTGATACTTGCTATATAGAATCATTTATTGATTATAAGTTATTTTCACAAACTAAAAACCTTCTAAACACTTTCTATGAAGCCAAGATAAATGCTACCAACACTCATCCAAGATTTGTCCCCCTTACTGCCAAACAAAGTAAACTCTTGGCCAGTATCTTTGAAGGATACAAAAACCAAAGGGAGAAGTAGTTAAAATAAAATGTTTGAAACACAATCCAACAGTATATTATAAGAACATCATACTTGTTCCAAGTAATACATATTTTAGTAATGCAGAAAGATGGTTCATGATTAAAAATGTCATTAATATTCACTGTATCAGTGACCCTCACCAAAAACATATTGTCATTTCCACACTTATTTTTTCTCTTGATACTAGAGCTCAAATGCAGGCAAACACTACCATGAGGCTGTCTCCTCAGCCCTTTTTTTAAAAAAATATTCATTTATTTATTTATTTATTTATCTATCTATTTATTTATTTATTTTTTAAACAGGGTCTCACTTTATAGTTCAGGCTGGCCCTGAGCTCACTATATAGCCCAGGCAAGCCTTAAACTCATAGCAATCCTCCTGCCTCTGCCTCCCTAGTGCTGGGATTTCAGGTGTGAACCGCCACACCTGGCACTGTGGTATATGGTTACAGGGAATTGAACTCAGGACCCTGCACTTGCTAGGCAGATGCCAGAACCACTGAGCTAAATCCCTGGCCCCAGCACTTTTTATTTTTTGAGCCAGGACCAGTGTACCACTGTGCCTGACATTTCCATAGATTCTCAAAGATAATTGTAAAATTTTCTGTTCGATTTTAAAAACTTAACAAATTAGAGATGGAGAGAGACTTTTTAATATAATAAAAGAGATTGATCTCAGTTAAAGATGAAATATAGACATCTCTTGGTATCTGGAGGGTTGGTTTCAAGACCTCTCATATATTTTCTGTGTTTGCTGTACAGTCATTAGATTTACTGTGGTCTTTTCTCTAAGAGCTCTTGTTCCCATGCTCACCTCTTCCTGCACTGAGAAATGGTGTCTTCATTCCAGTGGATGCACTGATAACACTTCAAGACCCTTCTTTCGCTTTCCTTCCTGTTGTGCCCGTTTGCCGAGTGCCGTGTTGAACCTCAGTGGCACGGTATTTGGTAGCCAGTCCTCAGTGAAGCAAATGCGTTTTTCTCTCCTTCCACATGCCCCACATTTCCTTGTGAGTCCTGCTCCCACCTGGCCTTCAGGCCCTGTCCAGGGCTCATCTGCACGGCATTGGCTGTGTTTCAGCTGGATGGATGTCATCTTCTGGTTGGGTCCTCGGGAAGAGTTCTGGAGTGCAGTGCTTCCCAAGTTCTTACATCTTTCAAACATTTTTTTGTACTTGGAGGATAACTTAGCTAAATTTAATATTTGACTCTTTTATTGAATTTTTTTAGAAATATTGCTTTCCTTGTGTCTTCTGTCTATGCTGCTTTCAATAAGGCCGATGACAACCTGATTTCATTTTCTTTGTAGGTGACTTAGTAATTTTATCTGGAAGCTTTGAAAATGTTTTTTTGACTTTCAAGTCAAATAGACATATTTAGATTATGTCCAGGAATTGGTCAATTTTCTAAGTATCTGGTGTTTTTCAATAGTCAGATTCATGTATTATTTCATTTTTGGAAAGTTTTATTGGATTATAATTTAAAGACTTACATTGCTTTTTGTTCACTTATAATTATGTTATGTCTTCTTTACTTTTCTTTTATGTCCTCTTCCTCTTTAATCTTTTATATATATTTCTTTAACATTTGTTTTCCTTCCTGTAGTTCTCTTTCTAAACTTGTAACTTGCTTCTTATTTTAAAGATGATATGCTTTCCCTTCAACTTTTTTCTTGAGTTGACACATCACTCAATTCATAACTTGCCATTCAAGTGCTTTGCACTTCTTATCAAAAGTATGGTTTTATTGTCTCAATAAATCATGCTTGAAGATGCATGATTAAAACTAAGATGATGCATTTGTTAATGTTTCCTTTTGCTTTCTGTTTATAGTTTTGGGAAGTTTCTTCATCTGCTTCAGCTTCCTTTAGGATTTTCACATAGATTTTGCCTGGAGTTATTGCTCATGCTTTGAAATATTTTATAATTTCTCATCTGAGGCCAGCCACAGACAGATACTTCGGATGATGCTCTCTCGGCCTAGGAGCTTCTCTGGCTTCCTTTGGCTGACACTACCTGTCTTGTGTGCAGTGTTATTCCCTGGTTTTATCATCCTTTTGTTTTTTTTTTAAGTTTATTTTTATCTTTTTTGGTACACTGTAGTTTTGAAGGCTCCCTCTGCCTGCTGTTCCCTTTTCCATGAGCACCAGAAGTTCAGGTCCATTCATCTTCCAAGTTCCCTTGCTTCCACCTCACAGTCTTGCCATCTGACCTGCCCTGCTCTGGTCTGTCTGCCCCCAGCACAATGCCCGCTTCTCACGCGGGACTTGGGACATGCTGAATGTTCCTGAAGAAAGCATGGCTGAGAGCAATGACCAAGGTGGAAACAAGAAAGCCACAGAGACAACAGAGCTTGGACAAGAGGGACACTGCTGTTCACTGCAATGAGGAAACGCAAGAGGAATGGTGGTTATGGAATTAGTGTTGATGGCACCTTTGAGATGCTCAGGAACCACCCACATGGCAAGATCACCATTAAAAGAAATGGATTATATTATTGAGGAGCTCAGGTAAAAACTTTAGCTATGACTACTTATTTCAATATTGAGAATGTACAGTTCTGTCTTAGGTGTGTGACTGAAGGAGACCACTGAGACTACCAGGGAGGGTGCAAAGAGATGCTTGCATGCTGGGTAATAAAGATGAAGCCATTGAAACAAGGAGCCCCGGTGGGGAGAGAAAAGTAGAAAATGCAGATTCCTGGAGCCCAAATGAAGGCACATTAGGTACCATATCTGTAGGTACTGGCCAAATACTGACTGTAATGCTCAAAAGAAAATAGAGTTTTCCAGTTTAAACATGGGTATTCATCTGCTGTTTTCACAGTGAAGCTGTGTTACAAACTCTCCCCAGTGCTGGTGGCATATGAACTCACACTCTGGAGCCCGAAGTTCCTCTGGAGTGAGGCTGAGCACATGAACACAGCTCTGCCTTGAGTTGTGCTTCAATTGGACATGGCTGCTTATTGGAAGTTGAGTTTTCTTCTGTGCTGTGTGTTTTACCTCATGAACAGAGGCTGATGAGGTGGCTGTGACCCGTGACTGTCCCTGCTCATGTCCTTGCAGGGCACAGGGTGAGCGGAGGCTTGAAGGTTATCACATGTGGGACTGGGAGAGAGGCCTGCTCCCCACATTCCTTGGGATATGGCTGGTCCCATGACAGAGACCATAGTAAAGGCAAGAAAGCTGCTCCGTCTCCCCTGGGGTTAATTACACAGCTCCCAGCAAAGAGTGCAGGGAAAATTTCTAAAACATGCAAATTCAATATTTGCTCTGTATGTCCTTGGGAATTAAATGAAACACCTCTAAGAATAAACAAAAAAAAACAAAACAAAAACGAACTCCATTTTCCATGCAACAGGAGGAAGCTACTATCACAGCCCACTTCTAGGTGACTACGTGCCTGAGGCTCTGGGATCCAACAGCAGAAGCACTTGGAGGAAAATAAATAATGTGATGCAGAAGGGGTTTGGAGCAAAGGAGGAGTCGAGGGGCTGCAAATCTCTGACAGCCAATCGTGCTCCACTTCTAACATGTTCTGAGGAGGAAATAGCTCTTGTTCGCAATGGCAAGACAAGGGCAATAGCTCCTGATTGGAGATTCTTGCTAGAACCTCCTGCTTGTGGTTGGAGGTTCTATGGACAGAGAAATAGTGGTAAACTAGTTAAATACCGATGGAGAGTCTGAATTTCTCAGACCCATGTGCCTTCCTGTCCCCTTTGGTTGGGTAAAGGTAAATGCCTGAGGAAGTCACACAGGAAACCGGACTGGAGGGAGACTCGCAGGCGGCCCAGCTGTGAGCCCTGGGCCTCCAATGGTGTCTCCTGCCACCTCCTGTCAGGAGAAGCCCCTCCTCTGGCACCGCCCAGTGCAAAGGCTGTTGCAGGACTTTGTAGTGCTACTTCTGCATCAGACATGCTTCTAGCTGCCCTGAGAGGAAGTCGTGATGGTGGTGGCCACAGCGGCCGGAGGACCAGCCTCAAGGATTGGACATATGTGGCATCTCTCAAGAAGCCTTGCTCCTCTCTCAGGCTAGTGGGCTGCTGGGAGATACACCAAGCTGACTCTTGTGAAGAAAAGATGCAAACAAATGAGCTAGGAAGAACTCTTAGAAAAAAGCAACTGTAGCGATTCCTCACCATGTTACAAACAACTCAGGAGTCACAACAGGACTGCAGCTCTGGGGTGGCGGGTGCAAATAAGTGGAAGAAGGAAGAAAGCTTCATATGCCAGATCTCGGAGAAAAGTGAAGGAAACAAGAGCAAAACAGAGGCAATAAAGATGTCACTGGGAGAAGTGGGTAGGGGGAGTAGAAACTACTACTGAAAAGGTAAAGGATGGGGCTAGACATTTAGCTCAGTGATTCTGCTCCTTCCTGGCAAGTACAAGGTCCCTGGTTCAATCCCCAGTAACCACATACAACAATACGGGTGTGGTGACTCATGCCCACCAGCAATCAGTACCATATACTACAATGCTTGGTGTTGTGGCTCACGCCTGTAATCCAAGCACTCAGGTGGCAGAGGCAGGAGAATTGCTAAGTTCGAGGTTTGCCTGAGCTGCATAGTGAGCTCAGGGCCAGCCTGAACTACAAAGCAACCTTGTCTCAAAAAAAAAAAAAAAAAAAAAAAAAAAAAAAAAAAAGTAAAGGATGAAGAGAACTAATTGTAAGGTAAGATTTTTATTCCATAGAAAAATATATCATCTGTCTGCTTATGAAGAAAGACACATAGACATAGATACATACATTTTTTTTTTTTGAGAAGGGTCTTACTTTGTAGTTCAGGCTGGCTCTGAGCTCACTATATAGTCCAGGCAAGCCTCGAACTCAGCAATCCTCCTGTCTCTGCCTCCCGAGTGCTGGGATGACAGGTGTGAGTCACCACACCCAGCACTGTGGTATGTGGTATGTGGTATTGATTGTTGGTGGGCGTGAGTCTCCACGCCTAGCATTGTACTAGGGATCGAACTCAGGACCTTGAGCTTGCAAGGCAGGTGCCGGAACCACTGAGCTAACCCTCTGGCCCCTAGATACATACATTTATAGATACAGAAACATAGATATAGCCCAAATGAAGCAGTCTGTGTGATTTGCTTTATTAATAAAATGAAAGCTCAGATTAGCTAGATAACAAATGCAATCCCAACATATAGAAGCAAATGGAAAGGAATCAAACTATATGAAGGTGCAGGAGATGTTTTAATCATCCCAACAGGATTGAAATGTACATACTCATGTGTACCATGCAATCAGCATGCTCTCCTGTCAGTATGTACCATTTTAGGTGTCTTCTAAAAACAGTATTAAGTCAAAAAAGCATGGTTCTCCTAATAGGAATGACCAAAGTGGAGAAAATGTCAAGAGCAAAATAAAAGCCATGTTTGAAACTGTGGTAAATGCTAGAGAGATGGGAGAGTGGGGCTTGGGAGGTGGGAAGGAGCCAAACACTCATGATCTGCCTCAAGCTGCTGCTGACACATAGTAGTAAAAACTTTATTTAAAAAAACATAGAAATGGTAATAGACAGATTAATACCAACTAAACACAAGGAGGAGGTAAGTGAGTGAATAGCTAGACAATCAAATAACAATGATATCATCTCATAATATACCCATATTTAGTTAAAAACTGCTATTGAAGGCAGAGAAAATGCTCTGGTCTGTGGACCACCCCCCAGCACACAGCCCCAACTCCCTTCTCATCCTGAAGGGGGGTGTCTCCGCCTCCAGAGCCCATGTCTTGTCCATGACCCTGGCCACAGGGAGCAGTGAAGACAACTCACCAGCAGCCGACCTCCCTCCCTGAAAGAGGGCAAGGGCTCTGCCAATGCCACGCACACGTGGAGTGCTCTGGGCCTTACAGTGTTTTATTGAGCCCATCTGCAGCCACCACACAATGTGAGGAAATTATTATGTAATTACTGGCTTGATCTGTCAGTATGTATAGATTTATTCACATCTTGGACTTCTTGAGTCAGCATTCTTGTAACTTAATTTTTCTGATAGCCAATAGAAAGGAGTCACCCTTGTATTATTCTACAAAAGTCCACACTGGCATTTTCTTGGCAGAATCATAAATTTGGCTATACTAGACCAGAAAACATTCTTTTTTAAAAATCAATGCCAGGAGGATTCTGCCACGCAGAAGGGCCATGATCAGATCTTCTGTTTATACCTTTAAGTGTTCTAAGTTTGCAACTAGGATTATTGTTTGATTCCTTACCACTTTCCAAAACAATCCAACATTTGTAATGAGCAATATTTTATGTTATATTTTAATGGCTAGTTTTTCTGTAATCTTTGAACAATCTGTTCCCTTCAGTGTGCATGCTGGGAGAATAAGCAGGTAGCCTGTCTGCTGGGCATTTACTGTGTGGCTTTGGATGCAGCTCCGCAGGTGGCTGTGTGGACGTCGGGGTTGGGAGATGCAGATCAGGGCGACTCACCCTGGGCAGTCGGTGGACACTTAAGTCCTGTGTGAACAGCAGACATTCCAGCCCAGCAGGGCGGCCCAGAGTGCGTGTGAAACCCTGGGAGGGACGAGACCTGGCTGTTCAAAGAGAGTTTAGAACAAGTGTGGGAAGTAGCTGCCAATTCTGCTGCAGGTTTTCAGGAGTCCTTTGGGTTTTGCAAAGAAAATGGTAGGAAAATGACTCCAGTTTCTGTTAATTGAAGAATATTTCCCCAAAGCAATTGGACCACCAGCTAAAGTGGTGACATGGTGTCAGTCGGGGGGAGCACGGCGGAGGGGTGCAGGGATGTTTCTCATCCTCAAGGCTTGGCAGGGGCACTGAGGAGCCCGGGAGCAGAGTGGTGGCCCAGGAGACCCCAGAGAGGGCAGGGTCCCAGACATGCAGGGAAGCTCAGCTCTCCAAGACTCGAGTCTGAGGTTGCGTTTTCAGAGGGTCCCCAGAGCCTCACTCTGGAGGACACACCCTGACTCTGAGTAGCAGGTAGGACCTGGGCTAGGGGGTGGATGAGGACAGATTTCAGGAAGCAGAGCCAGAAGGAGAGTGGGCCTTAAACCTGGGCCAGTCCAGCTGCCGCCTGGACACACAGGGTTGAGCCAGTGCCTGGCACACTCGGGTCACGCTCCTCACTTGCTTCCCAGCTAGATTTTGGGCACCATCTCTGTACCTCAAACCCTTATGCATAAGATTATTCATGTGGAGAGAACACATTTTAAAATGTTTTTAGCTGAAATAGTGTATGATTAACAGGTAAAAAAATGTATGTATTGAATATGTGCAGTGTGTGGTTTGACCCATCCATACATTGATGAAGTGATTGCTGATCTCACTGAGTAACACACATTCCCTCTTGGATATGAAACATCTACTAATGCCAATACTGACTCCTCCTTTTTTGATATTTGACTGTGACCTTGAATTAAATGCCTTTAATTTAACATACTCTCTAATAACTTCTTGTTCACTTTTCTTTGGAGGATAAAATCAAAAGACTATTCCAAGGTGGGCATTATGACTGTGTCTATAATCCCAGTTGCACTTTAGGCTGAAGCAGGAGAATCCCAACCTCAAGGCCAAGCTGAGCACCTCAGTGAGACCTTGTCTTAAAATATGCATAAAAAGGAAAGGGCCAGAACTCTACCTTGGTGGTGGCATGTGTCTCATGTGTGGTGCCTGGAGATCAGTTCACATGGCAGCAAAAACCAAGCAAGAAAACAAAGAGGAAAACTATTTAAGTGGTAGGAAAATTTTTAGAAAATTAGTTGAACTAAAAGAAAGTAAGTTCATTTCTATGCCAATGTTTTAGAAAATGCTTCAGTGTTGGAAAAAAATGTTCTCACTGTTATCATTAATAGGGCAAAGAAAGCAAATGCAAATTCTCTGGTATCTTAAAGTGCTTTCAGAAGAAAAGTTCTTAATGTGCAGGGGTGGATAAGTAAATTCAGAAGTAAAAATATTCTGAAGTAAAAAATGCTTTATCTTGTCTTTTTCTTTATATGACTGAGAAGTCATGACTATTTCACAATTTCTACTGTTGCACAAAGCACAGAACAGCAAAATAATAGCACAAAGAATGAATCAAGAGGGTCCTAAAATTCTGGGGAGCTAAGTACTGCTTGTAAGGACTGAATTCACCCTATATACGGGGGGGCAGGTCTTCAGGTATTTCAGAAAGATCTCCATGGAAACCACTCTGACTGTCACCTGATCATGGAGAGTCCGTGGAGCAGTGTCTGAATCTACAGGAAGTTTAGCGCTGGTTTTTAGCATATGCTCCATTATAAAGGCTCTGACACAATCCTAGATGGTGCAGGTCAGTCACTGGGCCTGGCTCCAGGGAACAATCAAGAGACAGTAAACATGGAATGTAGGCGGAGACTGCTACATGTGCCATGCCCATACTGTTTACAGTAAACTTTCTTGCATAAGTAGGAATATGCTCCAAACTACACAAAAATATAGGACAGCAAATACAAGAAGCCCTTGTGTGCCCATTTTCCTGTTGCAGGATACAGCACCCACCATCCACCACTTGGGAGGAGAGAGTTCATGGTATTCATGGTTTCTGAGGGTTCAGTCCTCATTTCAGGCTGCAAGGTAAAAATATCACAGGGGAGGGCAGGGCAGAGCATGTTTGGGTCATGGCAGCCTTCAAGAAGAGGAGGCAGTAGCACCACACAGCCACAGATTGATGTGTAGGATACTGACCCGTGACTGACTGGAGCATACTGGACACATGGATCCTGAAATCTTTTGGGCTGACTCTCCACCCTACCTGCCATATGGTGAAATAGTCCCTTCCTGTTGTTATCAGGTATGGTGTTCTATATATACTGCATGTGTTTGCTTTCACATGACAGTCAGTGTTCTGGCTGTGTTCATATCTGTGTCACCACAGGCCTGGAATAAGTGTGCATTGTTCATAACAGTAGTTCCCACAAATCCCTTGGGAGCTGGGTATTGTAAAGGGAAGAGTATTGCCTCTGCACTGGCCAGCCTTACCTCTCCTCTCTCCTGTGTAGCTGTGGGGACATCATCTGGCACAATGTAGGCAGGAGGCCCAACCAGAGCCAGCATTATGCCCTTCAGGATTTTGGCTTTCAAAACTGTGAGCTGAGTAACCCTCTTATTTTTATAAAATATCCAACTTCAAGTATTTCGCTGAAGCAACAGCAAACAGACAAGTTATGAGATGCTGGATATCTAAATTGCTAGATATCTTGTGACAAATTGTTAGATATCAAAGTTCTTGGGATTCTGTAACATCTGGGCATGTTATTTTTACTATGCAGTAAACGTGAGCCACACAGGACACTAGAACAGCATAGTTTTGAAAATCAGGGTAGCGTTAAAACCACTCCCACTTACTGACCACCCTGTTACCAGAATTTCCTAACCAACTTCCTCTCCTATTTTCTAAATGCTGTGGTGGGATAGTTACTAAATGTTAACCTCAAGATCTTGAAGCCTGTATTAGTTCTGAAGGATGATAATTCTCCCTGGAAGTCTTGGTGCCATTTTCTTGCCTCCTGCTGCTGTCACAGGGTCCCTTGTGCCTTCTCTGTCTGTCAAGCTGCTGCCCCATTCTCCAGTGTTGCTCCTGTGCATCAGCGTCCATCCCCTGTGCCTTCTGGCTCTGTGCAGAGTGAGGACTCGATGCCACACAATCTGTTCAGTGTCTTACATGTTTGACTTGGAGGCTGCAGTCACAGGAGGCCAGAGAATCTCTTCCCTGCCTTTCTCACCTAGTGCCCTAAGATGGACTGTGAGCCTTTACATGAATTCTTCATTTATTTCAATAAATTTTGCTTTTTCTCCTACAAAATAGGATTCTTGGGACATCCCTGACAACTCAAAACTCCTGGGGCAAGCAGGCTGGCTCTATGACAGTTACTGTAAAAGTGCAAATAAAACTATAGTTTGTTAGAAGCTATGCAAAACACGGTTCCATGGTCTGAATTATTCATTTGGAATAGATCTTCAGCACCGTGAGTGATGATATACTTGACAATAAGTGATAAATAATAGTGATTTTGATAAATCCTCTTGAATGGATGGCTTACGGCAATGCATACACAGTGGGGAGGCATTGCATTTCAAATTGAGATCACTACCCCAGTCCAAAATAAACAGATGCTATGACTTGGCATTAGCTGTTAACAAGAGGAACCAATATCTAAAGCAAAGAACAATGATTAGAATTCGAGAAGTTCTTCTGCCAGGTGTTGCAAACATAGTCTCGGTCGGAAGAGTGAGAATCGTGAATCAATGACATGGAACCTTGGTCTTTCCCCCTCACTGGGGACACAGGGTCCCGTAACCCACTCACCATGAACATAGCATCAGTTCTTACTCTGACATAGGCAGAAGGCTGATTCCAGGGGAGATGAAGGAGTAACTGGCATTTACACATCGAAAGTGTGACCAACATGAAACATAAAGCTAAAGGCTTCAGAGAGCCATGATGTATCTGAAATTATTGAAGAAGGGGCATCGGAAAAACACCTGTGTTCACACCTTTTTTGTGCTTGTTTTCTTCTCAGACAACAAGCAGACTGTAATGCAAGGCATTTAATAAATATGTTAAAAGATGTAATGCATGGTAAATGGCCCCAAATGCTGATATCCTCAGACTGGCCAACTGTGTAGGCTGCTGTTGGGGCTGACTGTAATTTACTCACAACTTGTACATTGTTAGCATTATAATTATAAGGTAGAAATCTAATAGCTGGGAGCTCATAGAGAATAATGGGAAATTGAAACTCTTTAAGAAATAAGAACAAATTCTAGTCAACTTGGTAAATATAAAAATATATAAACCATGTTTTTACAATTGGCAGTTAGCAAATGCCATTTGGGATATGTGAAGATAAGACAGCTTTAGTCTCAAAGCAAAAGGTATACATAAAAATGGAGTATTTAAAAAATAAAGGAAGAAATTTTGTAAAAACAAAACAAAACAAAACATTAAAACATGAACAAGTTCAAAAGGTGAATCTTTATAAGTAGCTCCTTTCCAAATCACTGGGGAGCCATAGCAGAGCACCACAAGGGCTTCGGCGGGGTAGCTTTGGAATCCCATGAGCTGCGCAAATGCCAGTTCTAACAGGAAATGGTGGAGCAGGTTTAGATCAGTAGCTGGGCTAGATGGGAGCTGGGTTGCGCACTGGATGTCAGACCTAACTTCACAAGTATGATGTTTCCAGTGATGTCAAAGTCAAATGGATAAAATATAATACTGAGCAACAGGAGTTTATTGGTACATATTATGTATTTTATGGTCATGTTCATCAGTGAGAATCTGTACCTGTATGTGATGTATCTTGATTCTTATTTTTCCCATTCTCCTCCCCTCCCTATAATGCTCCACCCCTACAAACATAAGCTATGTTGCCTTTTTGGTTGTTTTGACTATTGAATGTTTTCTACCCTTTCTTTGCTTAAAAGGGCATATATACACCTGTAAAGACCATTGTATTACTTTTTACAGACTGGAGTTGTCAATGGTTGCTAAAATTAATGTGTGAAAACATGGTGAGAAAAAGGATATTAGACTAGCCATAAAATACCTCTCACAAATGTTAGCAAGTATCAAGACAAAAATACTAATTTCCCAAGTTGAAAAGTCTGTCTGATTTAAACTTAATCCAGAAACCACAAGGGACATCAGGAGCTGTGTCAACATATGTTTCTCATCTGTACTAAGATGTAATATCCCTTCTGTGATATCCTTTCCTTTGTGTAACAAACAATCAGAAGCATCATTCATATACAAAAAGGAGGTGCAGCCTACAAATGCAGGCCAGTTCTTCTCAAAAGTGTCACTCATTACAAAGATAGAGGAATTGTTCTGGTGTGAGGGAGGTTAAGATGAGGCTGATGGGTCCTGAACTGTAAAACGTTGGAACTCATAGACACAACTGTGAAAATATACCTAATTTTGCTATTATTCTAAGAACTGTAACAGTAACATTTACATTTCTGAAGTGCTTTGCTACATCTGGATAAGGGTTATGAGATTTCTATGATTTTTGTAACTCATTTAAATAAATATATAATTATTTTTAAAAACATTTAGAATATTTCCAGAAAGAATGCATTAATGATGCCATTACCTCATATTATACAATTATAGTAATTAAAGAAGTTCATAGCTGAGGAACAAAAATTTATAGACATATCAGGCCACCGATGTTCAGATCTCTAATTGACCCAAATAGTTATATAAATTAATTGATGGAGTAATATAAGATATACATGTCAGTACAGCTTTTGTATCATTTAGTGTTAGGTCATAATTGTGAAAAATAATAAATAATGTCATAGGACACATCAGAATTAGAAGTATACACATATGACATACAAATAAATATTAACAATTCATAGAAAATGAAGTAGAGAAGGAATACCCAGTGTAAATATGTCAGATATTTTTGGTCTGATTACATATCATCTATATTATTGTATCATCATTCTGTTAGGATCATTAAACTGTTTTTTTCAAATTTTCTCCATCTCTAAATGTCTTATTTCCCTAGCGATTATATGCATTACGAAGTATCTTCTAAAATTAATGAAGCAAACCTCCACTTGGACAAGATTACTCAAATGTTCAAATCTCTTTTTCAAATGACATGGGTTCTCTGCTTTCGCCTATGGAAAGCTTCTGGAAAGTGAAAGGCATTGCAGTGGAAGAACACATGCACACTCATATTTATAGCAGCAAAACTCATGACGGCTACATTGTAGAGGCAGCCTATATGTTCATCAACAGATGAATGGAAAAAGATGTATGTATATACAATGGAGCCCTCCTCTACCATAAAGAAGGATAAAAAGTCATTTGTAGGAAAATGGAAGCATCTTGAGACCATACTGTTAAGTGAAATAAATCAGACACACAAGTTTAAATACCATGTAGTTTCTCCGATATGAGAAACCCAAAGTGTAAGTAAATCAAACAGCAAAAGAGAGCCAGGTAAAAGGAAACAGAGTGATAGCTCTTCAGCAAATGGGGAGGAGATGAAGAGATGGAGAGTGGGAGGAAAGGGGAGAAGTAGAGAGAAGAAATTAAGACTTGTCATGAACACATTCCAAATACACACAATGAAAGTCATCATTATGTGTGGCAAATGTGTGTTGAGAACAAAAAGACTCGGACTCGTGTGCGGGAGGAGGCTGAATGCCCAGAGCTGCACTGTGTCTCCAGGCTTCCAGGGGCAACAAGTTTTGTCTTTCTCCCACTGCCTATCGATAACAGTACAGTTGTTATCAAAATCCCTGTTGCGTTTTGGCAAAATCGAGACATCTATTTTTTAAATCATATGCAATTGCGGAGAGACCTATTACAGCCAAACAAGCTCAGAGGTGGAGAACACAGGCAAGGGCTTCCCTTCCTGGCTCAGCATTTGCTCCTTGGTGCTGTGACAAAATACTGTGGGGTCCTAGAGAAAAGTCCCTGGGGTAGAGAGATGCACTTTAAAAGAGTCACTTATTCCAGCAAAAAGGCTGAGGCCACGCAAGTGAGGGAAGGAAGCCTCCCTGTTCTTATGAGTCTCTCCAGAACTCCTGTGTCCACATGGATCAGGAGAAACAGCACCTGGATGTCAGCTCACACCTCTCAGTAAAACTGATATGAAGTAGATCATAATCCTAACTTCTGAGCTGAAGCTATGAAGCGATAGTTGATTGACTTTTGACTCAGAGGAACATGATGAATGTTTATAATTTTAAGCAATAAAGCATACGATGACATTGGCTGCCCTTGAAATACTCCTGCTATCTCTGAACACCTAGTCTCCTTGTTTGTGTCTTTTTCTGAAAGGTCCAGCCCTGAACGTCCTCCTCTGTGGGTTTCTACACAGTGTAATAAAGTGCGGCACCAGGGGCAACTGGGCATCATCGGAAGGAAAGACAGGCTCGAGCGAACATGGTGCCCTGGCCCTGGCACCATGCAACTTTGGCTCTTCCCCAAGCACAGTAGCCATGAAATGCACACATTTTGAATCCACTCGGGCTGTCAAACCAACCAGGTCAGCGCAGCTAAAGACGCTCCCAAGAGAGCACACTGGACTCTGAATTTCAGAGCATTGGAGGAGGAGGCCAGTGTGTTACCTGGGAGCGGACACCTTCCCCTCGGCCTGCAGTTCCTGCTCTCACTGCAGGCAGCTCATGCCACCTGCAGTCCACGCGGTTGTCTCATGGAGTGGCTTGTCCCACAAGAGGGGCCATCCCTTGCCACCGAAGGGGACAGTTGTGTACATGCCATAGTGGTTCAAGCCAGTGGGAATGTTTTAATAGCAACATGTCTTTTACTATAATAAATTTTTAAAACTATACATTAGACCCTCGCACACTCAGAACCTACCACTGAAATGCATAGGAGGTGCACATGCAGCAGGGCTGGGCTCAGAGGGCAGTGTGGTGGGGGGCACCAGGAGGGAAGCACAGGCGGGACTGCTGAGGGCGCTCTCAGGTTTGACCCTGATGAGGGGCTCAGCCGCAGGGGACAGTGTCCAGCCCCAGCTCGCCTGGCTCTACTTCCTCCCTGTTCTCCTGGACCCCGAGCCCCTAGCCCTTCCTCCACCTGCCTTCCTCTTGACGCCGAATCTCAGCAGCAGGCAGGTTCATTGTGTCACCTACCTCTACCTTCCCCTGGCCTCTCTGGTCCTCTTTTAAATTTGTTTCTTTATATTTTAGGCTGCCTGTTTCTTATTTATCTGGTCCTATTTGCACATCCTGTATCTTCTCTAAATATTTCATTAAAAATAGTAATTAATATTTTTGCTCATGTTTGAAAGCACATCTTTTTGCTCTTGGTTTCTTTGTATGGACACTGCTCTATTTCTTTATTTTTTACTCTTGTAACAAATGTTTAGGAATAAGGTTAGATCTAAATAGTTTTGTATGGATCAACTTTATGCAAATTTTGTTAGGCTAGGGAAAAAGCAATCCACATCGTTGGTGGGAAATAAACTCATACAACTACTGTGTAAAACTGCATGGAAAGTTCTCAAAAAAACTAAAACCAGAAATTCCACTCAACCCAGCTATTTCCCTTGTTGACAACTTCCCAAAAGAGCTGCAGACAGGATTTATAGTGATCCATGCACATCCATGTTTGTAACAGCAAAAGTGTAAGAGTTCTATGTTGGAATGGCCTGTATGTCTATCGACGGATGAGTGGGTGAAGAAAGTGTGGTGTTTATACACAACACACACTACTCTGTCGTGAGGAAGGCAAACTTGCATCATATGTAGAAAAATGGGTGACTCTGAGGCCATGTTTCCTGCAGTTAGGAAGAAAGTTTGTCTCTGCAGCCTTTTCCCACTTCATAGAGTTCTTGTGCATGTATGTGCCCATGTGTGTGTGTGTGTGTGTGTGTGTGTGTGTATGTGCATGTACACTCACGTGCGTGTGTGCATAAGCTTATTAGAGTGAAGGACTTTGACAATGGTTTTAGAAATATTCAAATTCTTTGTCTCTTTTCGAGTACGTTTCTGGGAACTGTCTTTCTTTAGTGATTGTGCCGGGTCAGGGTGTGAAATAAGAAGCATGCACATGTAAACTGTGATCACAGGATTTTAAACCCTCTGGACCACCCCGCGGGCACAAGTTGGGTGCAGTCATTCAAATCCTGACCTCTTCCCATCGTTTTTTACTGAACTGAGTAAGAATTAGGCTGGTAAGAAAACCACTTTGCTGTTATGGAGGCTGCAGTCCCTTGAGCCTGCAGAAAGGGAGGGATCCTGGCATTTAGGAAAACCAGAAGTTGTGTGTGGAACCAACCCAGAGCTTTCCGAGACTCTCGGTAGTTATGAGGAGTGATCCACTGTGTCTACACCCAAGACCAAGTCCTCTCAGGACTGACGTGCCTGGAAACTCCACAGCCTCTGTGGGCTCAGAGTCCTTCCATTAAATCCTACCCCAGCCCAGTCTGTGTGAGTCTAACACAGCTTCACGACTTCCTGACGATGTTCTATAGAGAAGATAACAACGGGAACTAGGGATGAAGACTGGCTGGCAAGACAACACCATGGCCAACTCCCCACTCACTTAATTTCAGTGTGTCTTTCCAAGGTGCAGATTAGGCTGGCTGCAGGGTTTGGTTCTGTCTTGTTTGTGTGAGTATGAGCAGCCGGAATTCAGGCTCTGCTTGGACTACACCCACAGGCTCTGACTTCTGCTGCCCTTTCTTTAGGAATGGCACCTGTCCACCAGAGGAAGAGATGACTTTACGCTTCTGTTTTGCCTTTTCTGAGTTTTGAGTTTATGATTTTTATCTTATTTTGTACCTGTTTGGTGCTGTTTTAAAGAAAGGAAGTTACCTCAATAAGAAAGCTGAAATGAATTGTGTGTTGGTTTTTATAAATCATCAAAATCCGGCGTGGTCCTGATTAGAATGATTTGCTAAACATGAGCAGAAATAGAAAGTGGATCCACTTTCCAGAATTCTCTTCACCAGGCGGAAATGAAGAGAAAATGGGATTTATGTCAGAAACACTTTGGCGAGTGGAGGAGGCCCTGTGGAGAGTGAGCACCCTGCAGGAGAACTGTGGATTATTTTTTTAGTGAGCTCAAAGTCTGTATCATTACTTTTTTATTAGTTTTTTGAGATGAAGAAGACTCATGTGGTTTTATTTCAGCATGTTTTTATCTTTAAATTATGTTTTCCCTAAACCTTCAAAATCAAGGCCAATGAAGAAGAAATGGAGTAAAATGATAAAATAAATGTGAGAAATTGGGCTTTGCCAGAAACATAATTCAATTGCATAATATATGAAAATTACTTTTTAAGTAAAAATAAAAATGAGAATCTTAGCTTTCAGCAGGTCTGAAGAATAAACTGCCATCGCACAGCACTTTGAAGAGTGACATAGACTTCGCATGGCTCTTCGCTGAGAATCACTCCGGTATCACTTTGCAGCTTCCCAAAGTCATAGAAAATAATCCTCACACACAGAAGCAGCTTTCTGTACCCTGCAGCCCTCACGACCATGCTGTCCCTAGCCCGGGAGAACTTCAACCCACAGGGAATCACATTCATTATCAGGAAAATAGTTCTTCTGGCCAGAATAATTATGATTAAAGAAATTTCCACCTCTGGAGAAATTTCCACCTATAGTGTCTTCACACACTGAAGACTCTCTTATGTTACTTACTAAAGACATCTGCTTCAGGAATGCTGGATACAGTACTTTTTCTTTTTAGCCATAATGTTTTCTTGCACAGTAATAAAGCTAAAATTCACTGTGCTGTAATTTTGTATCTCTCTTTAGAAAGCATGTCCCTATGCTTAGCAGTATCCTGTGTGTAACTTTAAAAGTTAAACCAGATTGGGCCAGTGATTTAGCTCAGTGGTTCAGGCACCTGTCTCACAAGTGCAAGGTACTGAGTTTGATTCCCCGGTCACCACTTACAATACTGGGCATGGTGACTCACGCCCACCAGCAATCAATACCATATACCACAGTGCCGGGTGTGGTGGCTCACGCCTGTAATCCCAGCACTTGGAAGGAAGAAACAGGAGGATTGCTGAGTTCAAGGCTTGCCTGGGTTACATAATGAGCTCAGGGCTAGCCTGAACTACAAAGCGAGACCCTGTCTCAAAAAAAAAAAAAATTAAAAATCTAACATTAAGCAGAAAAAAGGAAACTTTTCGTTGAATGAATACTGGGTAACTTCAGCCTCGGAGCCCGATGCTTTGTTCCTGGGAGCCAGACACAGGCACGGAACTGGTGGGGGGGGGGCACCCTTTCCTGCGAGGACTGCAGGACACCCTGGGGTTCCGGGGGGCACTGCCATGCCCCTCATGGAGAACACTAGAGGCCACGGGGAGCTTAGCATGTTCTCCTGCCACATACTGTGGATCAAGCCTGAGTAATTTAAGGCCCAAAGGAACACAAATACTGTGAAATAGTTCTTATACTCGATTGTCTCTTGGCTGGTAACAAAAACATTTCTACATGAGCAGTCAGAAACATTTGTTTACCAGTATCTTCTTTTCTACCAAAATTTATTTATGGCCGGGCGTGGTGGCTCATGCCTGTAATCCCAGCACTTGGGAGGCAGAGACAGAGGACTGCTGAGTTTGAGGCTTGCCTAGACTACATAGTAAGCTCAGAGCCAGCCTGAACTACAAAGCGAGACCCTGTCTCAAAAAAAAAATTATTTATAAATACAGTGTCACCTCATTGCACAAACTCAATTCTTCCCATGATTTTGATTACAGAGCAAATGAGAACTATGGTTCTACTGTTTATATCTGTGACCTATATTAATTACAGGACTTTGGTGCATGTTTGTATTGCATCTTCATAGTTTTGACCTTTTCCCCCTACCTTACTTGCCCATCTTTCCCAGATCCCTTCCCATCTCCACAGAGTATCTCCCTCTTTCTTAACACTTCTCCTTTATTTTCCTCTGTAAATTTTTATATGTTGGACCTCTCCTTTTAGACAGATTTCTCAATGTTTAGCCTTTGGTGTCTGATTTATTTCACATAGTGTGGTGTTCTCAAGGTCTGTACAGTTTTCTGGGAATGATGAGAAATGCCCTTCTTTGGGCTGAGCAGTGTGTGGTTTTGTGGCGGGTGACTCACAGCTCTGGTTGCTGCCGCCACAGCCACCTGGGGTGTCATGGTGGCCCACAAGTATAGCAGGGCAGATCCTGGTAGGAAGTCAGACTGAGGAGCAGAGCTTTGTGGAGTATGACATTTGCCCTAATCTGACAGGCGGTGCCTCTGCCTGACAACACAAGGGTGCCCATGTCAGGCAGGCACTGAAGTTAGACCTTTGACTAAAGCAATGCTTTTGTTGGATGGGAAGAAAGGAAGTCTTGGTATGGGTTGAGGATCCCTAATTCAAAACCTTAAGTCCAAAGTGCTCTAAAATCTGAAATGCTCTAAAACGCGAAGCTTATTGAGGGATGTCATGATATCTCAATAAGAAACCTACACATGACTGCTCAGGAAGAGTCATAGACACACCACACATACTGTGTGCACGAAGCGTGTGCAAACATCCGTGGATTGCGTGTGCACACCTGGATCCCATTTCTAAAGTATCTCAGCATGTGTACACCAATAAGGTAAAAGTCAAAAAGTTGAAATCAAAACACTTTTTGTCCCACGCAGTTTGGATAAGCAACTTCCATTGAAAAAGTCTCAGCCAGTAAATTGGGGCCAGATCCTGAAAAGCCTTGTAAATGTGGCTATGTTTACACTGTGCCTGAGAGTGTAGGAAAATTATGGATTTTTCAAAACAGGAGTATCATGTTGCTATGCGTTTCAGGAGTAACCTGTCCTGTAATCTGCACGTGGAGAATGACTCGTACGGGCAAAGATGTTCAGGGACCCTCACTAGGAGGATGAGTCTCACGAAGCCAGAAGCCATTGCTTCAAACCAGAGTGGAACCATCTAGCCACAGGTAAGGAGTGAGTTCCTGGGTGGTGGCTTGTCCCACAGATCAGACTGCAGGAAGCTGCCTGGTTTCCGTGTGGGCAGCTGTGTGACAGGAGCTTCCCAGGAGAGCGAGCAGTGAGCTCAGGATAAAGTGCGGCACTCTGCTAGTGAAAGGTAGAGTCTGAGTTTCCCATGCAAAGAAAAAGTGGGGTTCCAGGAAGTCGCCACATGCAGGCCCCAGGCCACAGCATGCATTTCAAAGCAAGAGTGCTGGGCCAGGCCCTAAAGCCCAGCTCCAGTCTGACTTGGCAGGAGAGCCTGGTGTGCTACTCTGAGAAGAGGCTGGGTGGTAGGAGCCTGAAAAGGGACCTGAGCAGCAGCACGGACAGGAGTGACACCCATCCTGCCAGGTCAGTGTTAGCCATTTCCTGGGTAGAAAAAGAGCTCCTCTCACTTCCTACCTTCATCTCATTTTACATAAACACTTTCTGAGGCTGAAGCAAATCTGACTGGTTTTCAGCGTCAAGACAAAATACAGAAACTGTCCTTGAAGTTCTTTCTGAAGAGAACTTGCTGAACCCCCAAGAAGAGGCCAGCAGCTGGTGGTCAGCAGTGGTGGGATGGGGAGGGAACTTACTCTGCGTGTTCCGGAGGGTTCGGTGCTGTGGCCTCCGAGGTCATCGGCCAGGATTCTGGGGCAGCTGGACCTGTGGGCAGGCCTTCTGCAGCCAAAGCCTCCTGTGCTACAAGGAGAGTGGTGGGCAGATCCCTGATCTGAAATGCCAGGATGATGACTGAGCAGGTTGAGCAGAGAAGGTACCCGGGAGAGCGCCTGTGTTTAACCAAATACAGCGCTGAACATGGTGGAGACTGGACATGGCCCTAGAGTTTGCTATTGTCACAGTGGTGACAGTGAGGGGGCACAAGGCCTGATGGACAGGGTCTGTGTGTTCTGAGGAGGTCAGAATTGGGCATCTGGTCACCACTGAAGGATAGGGCCCAGACATCAGCAGTGCCACTGGGAAGGAGCTGGGAGAGGAGACCAGAATGTTCTTGAGACAGGATCTCATTGTTTGGTTGAGATGTTTGGCCTTCCTGGGATGGTCCAGCATGTGTCAGACCCAGCAATAATCATGCAGCTGGTGACACAAAACTTCTGAATGTGTGAATGCTCAGGGAGGAGCGGATGAAGGGAGCATAGACCTGCCCCCCAGAATGCCACATGAGGGTGTCATCGCAGCGCATGGAGGACCTGGTCAGGATGGGACAGACTTTGGATCCTGTGTCTTCATGTCAACAGAAAGGAGCAGTTGTACAGACTGCAAATGCAACGGTCCCCTCCGCACACCACTGGCAGAGACAAACACAAGTGTGCATATGCGTAAGCACACACACCCATGCACATGCTGACCACAGGCTTGATGTGGGCTGGATTCTGAGTGTCCAGCAGAGACATGCATGCTGAAGGCATGGTCCCTGCTTATGGGCCCAGGAGAGTCACTAGGGGCTTCATGGGCACAGACTTATGGGAAGAAACTTAGGCTGTGTCCTTGGAGGAGAGAGTGGCCCAGCCCCTTCTCTCTGGCTCCTGGCCGTCATGTGTGAGCAGTGCTCCTGAAGTCTGGGTTTCCACCATGACACTTTGCTTTATCACTGACCCAAAGCCAAGGAGGAAGCCAGCCAAGGGCTAAAACATCAGAAAGTAGGAGACAAAGTAAATTTTCCTCCTTTTAACCTTTTTATCATGGTTATTTCATTAGAATGATGAAGATTTGGCTAAAAGAAGGGGTCTTCCATGGTTTCTGGTATTAAACTGGAATTTTTCTAATCATATCTGGAGTTAAGCTAATACCGCTGAAGTTACTTTCCATGTCTGCTTCCTTGGACTAGGTACAACTCAGTGCAGTGCTGAGCTCTTATTGATATGGCATCATGGTTCTTCAATTTTGACCGGAAATTATTCAATGTAATGTCCAGATGAAGGTTACTTTAATGTCATGTTGCTGGGAACTATAGGAATTTCCAAGTTTCCATGGAGACCCACAAGCTCAGGGTCATGTGTTAGGAGCCCTGGGGACACAGAGTGAGCACAATGCATTCATTTTCTATTTTGAGTTTCCATGAATGTGACACCCTCAGACACACCATTTTGTGACCTCATCGTTCTGTAGGTCAGGAGCGTGTGGAGCCTGGCTCTTGGAGCCCTCTCTCAGCTCTGGCTCTGACAAAGTCAAGGGCCCTACAGGCGGGGCTTTCCTTCATGGGCTCAGGGAAGAGCCACTTTTCAGACCTGCTTGGTGTTAGCAGGTCCAGTGTCCAGGGGCTGAAGGCTGAGCTCCGTTCTGGCAGCCTTCACCCAGGTTTCAGACTGTTTGAGCAGCCATGGTCTCAGTGTGTGGGTCTTTCCCGCCTGCCGCCTGCAGTCTGAGCAGAGGGTCTGGGCTGTTGAACTACGTGAACATGGACAGAAACTCGCACTGACGAGAAGAACGGGGCTCAGTGGGCAGCATCTCCTGCATCTGACAGATGAGCCCACTTACTGGGCCAGCGTTGGAGTGGGGGGCAGACTCATCTCCACAGCCCATGTCTGCACCCAGGTGCTGGCGCACAGTCCCATTGAGCACACTGGGTGCCAGGCCGCACGCGCTGAGCAGTGCCACCAGTAGTCTTGGTCCTCAGCCCCCCAGCCCAGAGCCCAGGCTCCAGCCCCTCTGTGTGAACTCCCCTCCTTCACCACCGTGGCCAGGCCTGGGGGCGACTCTGGGGGAGCAGAGGTGCCTGCATGGGCCTGATGGAACCTGCGGTGTAGCTTTTCTGAAACAGAGCAACCAGAGACGAGTGGTGATGCGGGCGCTGGAAGCTTTCCAGAGCGCAGCCTGCACCACCTGGTGCCCGCCGTGGTCATAAGGAGCTTGGATGCCCACTCGAATCCACCTGCACTTTGACACCGTGGGGCTTCTTAGGCAGACTTACTGCCCACACCCAGCCCAGATGATTTCTCCATCCAACTGTTCATTTGGCGTCTTGTCTCCTGCTGACCTCGGTCCGCAGTGTGGACACCGTGACCCACTATGACCCAAACACAGGCCTGGAGCTCAGTGCTCCTGTCTGGATTTTTCTCTTGCTTCTGCTGTCAGTCCTGGGCTGGACCGGACTGCCGGCACCTCTGCTCTGTGGGATGAGGCCAAATGCATTCAATGGCATCTAGGAAATTGGATTTAAGCAGCAGTACATGCCGCTTCCCTTCATGAAGGACTTCCAGAACACACTGTAGCCAGTGGACTGTTGGAGGCAAAGCTGATGGCAGACAGAAGATTAGGAATAAATCTCCCTGCCATTTTGTCTTTGATGGCTGTGGTTCAGAGGAGAACAGAGGCCAGGAGCCCCGACTGCAGGTCCTTCTGATGGACACTGGTTGGGACGACATGCTGTGCTGCGGCCCGTTTCCCTGAGCCCTGTCAAGTTAACAGGATCTTCTGGGATGTATTGGCTGGTGGCGTGTTTTTGTTCAGAGCTACACAGCCCAGAGGAGCAGCTGTGCCTCTCCCACCCCAGGCTGCGTGTCAACCCAGGATGAGGGCCCCGTCCCAAGGAGAAACCCATACAACCAGCTCTGTCCTGAAGTGTGCACAGGAGCCTTGGCAGCAGGCGCGGGAGCTGGAGAGCTTGCAGGCTGTAACAGGCCAGTGGGGCCCGGGACCCTGGTGCGTGGGTGGCACCCGCTTGAGAGTGTGCTGTGTACATGCAGAGACAGCTCTGCCTTTGTCTCCTCGCTCCCGCTCTGGTGCAGCCCAGCTCCTCCACTCCCTGGCTGGGGAGGCACCTTCCTCCAGGGAAGCCCCTGTCTCCAGCACAGTCGTGTTCCCACGGACTCTGCATTGGCTCTGTCCTGGCCTGCATCAGCCCTTGTGAGCGCAGCTTTTTGCTTTCTCAAAATCTGCATCATCCTTTTGTCCAGATGAATCTTCAGCCCATAGAACAAGCCCAAAATGAGTCCAGGCTTCGTCAACTAAAGAAACCCCATACCATCAACTCTGTCATCTTAGGAAAGGAGCCGGCATGTCCCACTTCCTGTCTCGCAGGTGTTGCTCTTCGGTAAATATAATTGCACACCAGCAGGGACCCCTCTTCCTTCCTGCTCCCTGCTTCTGTCCCTCCTTGTCTTCTCTGTCTTTCTTCTTCTTTCCTATGCTGTGGCTTGAACCCAGAAACTTTACATTGCTCTAGATCTTTGGACATTTTTATTTTTATTTCCAGACAGGGTCTCATCAAGTCACCCAGGCTGGGCTTTAACATGAAATCTCCCTGTCTCACCCTCCCAGGGCTGTACCACCATGCCTGGTCGGGTTGTTTTCTTCATAAGCATAACTCATCTTAAATAGTTTGCAACTGAACACAAATGTTCCTGAGCCTCTAATGGGGTAGAATCCATTCAAACCCACCAAAACTGGCTGTTAAGAGTGGATGGAAGACATGGAGCTCCTTGACTGACCACACGGCTGTGTCCACGTTCTTCACAGGAGGCAGGCGTGGGTCTCCTCACATTGAGGCCAGGCAGTGACTCCATGCCTCATAGTGTAGCTGGTGTCCTGTGGGACACAAGCCTCGTGGGCTCCTCTGTAAGGATGTCACCATCACCAGAAGGAGCACTCAGCAAGTCTCTGTCCTCACTGCAGGGTCCTCTGTCCCTGAAGGTAACTTGGGGAGGATTTTTAAATTTCCTAGATGTTCTAAGATAGGGGCAGAAGCCACCCTGGTCCATCTTCATTGTGGCTTCAGACTCTTTCTCTGCCTTCCTTGTTTATTTCTTATTTCTCTCTCTGTTTCTACATGCAGTGGAGGATTGGGCTCCAGAGTGGGGCTACAACTAGACAGGAGAAAGTGGGGAGGGAGTGGCTCCCATCCTCAGCAGCCAGTGAAAGAGAGGAAGATGGAGCCCATGGGCCATGGGAAGAAGACAGAGTCTCATGGGCCACGTGACTATGACTTCAGTACTGCAGAGCCTGAATGGGCTCTGAAGAGTGACTAGAAGACATTCTGACTGGTCTGAGAATTGGAGTGGGGGGGGCAGTGAAGGTTGAAGGTCAAGCACAGGCAGGTACTTGCCAGGGCCTCAGGTATGTGGCAGGGCTGGCACAGGAGCCAGTGCTGCAGTTGGGGTCTGGGTTGAGTTCCAGCCCCTGGTTCACTCATCATGAGACCCCTCACATGAGAGGCTTCTCCCTCTGACACATGCTGAGGAGCAGAGCTGGGACCAGAGCTTCTGTTCAGCAAGAGGAACTGAGCTTCCCAGTATGCCTCCTTATTTTCCATTTTCCCCATGGGATTCTGTGGCAGTGTTTTAGTGTGTGAGAAACAATCTCCAGTAAAGTCGCAAGAGCCAGGGACTTGCTTCTCAACAACTGACCAGGAAATGTCTACTGACATTCTGATGAAATGAATGACTGAGTTGGTTAATAAATGAAACAAAGTAGTCTCGATAACCCAGCAGTAATACCAACTGGAAAAAAAATGAGGACTATTCACTGAACAGGAAAAGCCAATCTTGACAGAAGAAGATTATTAGTATTAAAAGGAAGAAGCATATCCTTACTTTGCGGAAAAGCTTCAGGTTCATTCAGCATCATGACTATGGGTCATGTGCTTGGAAATGTCCTGTGGGAGAGAGGCTATGACCCGGTTCTCTCCCTTCTGCTTCCTTCACTGTCCTGTTCCTGACACTTGGCCAGTTCTCTGTGTTGGGGTCACAGGCATGTGAGCAGGCGTGTCGGGCACCAAGTGTCCAGGGTCACTCAGAGCCACACGCCTGGCAAGGCAAGCAAGGTGCCCAGGGCCTCTCCGAGTTGTCCTGTAATAGCCCTCCCCGCCCTTTGAGGCATGTTTCCTCTCCGGGGAAGGTGTCTTTGAAAACATTTTGAAATTTATCATGAGTGCCATTGTTTCAATTGGTTTCCCTCCCCTGTAGAGACTGAAAGTGTTTCTTCTCATTTTCCCCAGTGAAGTAAGATTTGTGAGGTTCCTGCCGCTCAAATGCTGAATATTTATCTGTTTGAGGTGAGCTTCTAATTCCCCTTCTGCTCACAAGCTCCTACCTGTGCCCCACATGGCTCTGGCAAATGGTTTTCCATGCTTGTCCTGTGTTTCATGTGCCCTCACTCTTCTGCGGGTGACAGACATTCTTTTATTCCTCTGGGGCTGAGGTGTGCCAAGCACATCCCAACCCCCGAGCCTCATGCGTGTCTGTCCACATGCAGCACACAGAGCCTGAGGAACTCAAGGGGCTCTGGTGAGCACGGTGGACACCTGTGTCGAGGTGGGGCCAGAGGTCTGACCTCCAAGCTCTGCCCACAGGACGTAAGAGAGGCTGCACAGGGGCAGCTCCGAGCAGGCCCATCACGTTCAGTCTGTGGTGCATCCCACAAATGGACCCAGAGCGTGTGTGTACTGCATTTACTTTAAGTGAAAAACAATAAAAATGGAGTGGAGTGGGCTCTGCGGAGAAGTGTGGGAACCAAGACCAGCCCGAGGCTTGGGTGGTGGCTTCCAGGTGCTGCTGGGCTTGGGAGGAGGGATGGGGTGAGGGAGACACAGCCAGAAGAGTGAGCCCAGGGCTGGCAACCAGACTTGAACCCATGTCGGTGATACTCTGTGCCATTTTCTTCTGTGTCTGGTTCCTTTTCTTTTCACACACTGAATGAGAACGAAGAGCTCTGTCACAGTGTTGGGGACTCATTCCATCTATTATGGACACCTCAGGGTGCGGGCAGCAGGTCCCAGGAGCCTAGAGATCCAGTGTATGGCCGTGACAGTGTTCAGTAGGGTTGTACTGCACAGGACTACCTGTAAGGTAAATAGGTGTGAGCTGTTCTCATCACACAAAACATACCTGTGTGAGATGATAGGCATGTTATTGGCTCCTTACAGTAATTATGCCACTATTTCTATTATCTCACAACCCTGTGCTGTAAAACCTCAACTCCACATGATGAAATGTATTCAACATAAATAAGTGAATTAAAATAGCTGCCAGAAGTAAAAACAATGAACATTTACAGTGGATTCAACACGTGTCTAGAAGAATAGTAAGTTTCCATGAGCACCACTGTGTTATATACAGCTCTGTTCACAAACGCTTCTTTTTATAAGAGATTCAGTTTTCAAACAAAAACATTTGGCAGAATTTTGCTTCTGTTTGCAAATGCTGCATCAGGTGACAAGCACGACCACGGCTGTCTCCTCACAAACACAGACAGAGCCATTGTCCGGCCAAGTGGTGAGACAGATCAAATTCATACCCCTGTGCCCAGGTCACCAGTGAAGGCGCTGTCCTTCCTGCTTTTGGATGAATTCGGCCCATCCCACCTGCGTGTGACACTGCGGAGCACACGAGACAAATCATGAATCCCTGACTTTGCCACCAAGACTCTGGCCTTGCTAAGGGGCAGTGCCAGCATCGTTCACCACTGAGCCTGAGCGAGCAGCAGAAACACAGGGAGAGACGCAGGCCTGGGACGGGGCTCTGGCGCAGGAGGCTGGAGGAAGCTCCTGCAAGGATGCGCTGAGAGTTCCAGGTCCAGCGGGTGAGATCTTCTGGATGAGGAAACCCTGGGCACTGTAGGCAGGGGCACACGAAGGAGGCCACACTGGAGGCTGAGGATGCATGTACACAGGGCTGAACAGCAGGAAGTCTGGGCAGGTCTTCATGGCTGGAGAGAAGCCTGTGGCTGGGAGGTGATAGGATGGATGCGAACTTGTCTGATCGGAACATCTTGTTCAATGCACCACGCTAAGGAGCAGCCGCGGCCCCGGTGGGCCAAGAGGAGGTCGAAACCTTAGCAGAGAGTGAAGAGGAGCTGAGAGACACCTGTCCATAAGAGGAAGTTCAGAGCTGTGCTGCCTGTGGGTAGGAACCAAATGCAAGAATGAGGGCCTTTGGGTAAAGTGTCACATCGCCACCTTCGCTGGCTGGTTTAACACACACCCTGCCCTCTCCAGGAGCTCTCCCTGCCCACCACAATGGTATCTGTCTTAGACTTCTAAGGTGCAGCTTTGAAGGGACTTCACATTTTCAAAAATATTCCTCCCAGAGCTAGATCTGGAGAAATACAATCACTGCTCTTAACTTCAGGTACGCATTGTAAATCTCAGAAAAAGGAGCCGTTTTTCTCTCTGTGCAGAGTCTGGCTGTCTGGACAGAACTGTGTTGCACAGTCCCTTATTTCCCACACAATGGAGGGAAGTTACGGGCTGGGCAAGACACTGGGTTCATGTGGGGAAGAATTTGATAGAACTGAAGTCTCTTCTCTTTTTATATCACTGTTTTTGTGTAATATTTTTTTCTTGGAGATGGTGTCAGAAAATGGAACCACTTGAAAAATATAACATCCAAACAGATGAGAAGCAAACACGTCCTTTGGGATGTGTCCTGTGTGGCACACACGTGTGCATGGGTGGCTGCACTAGCGTGGGGGCTGTGAGCAGCCGTATCCGCCGCAGTATTTGAGCCCCATGAGACAGTCACTAAGGGGAATGTTCAGTAGTCACTTTCTGTTAGAATCTTCTAGGAACAGATCTACTCATAGATTTTAGAGGAAATAATTCAAATTCAGTGAGTGATCATAATTTGTACTCCACTCTCCCAGCTCTGCAGCTGGCGGCTTTGAACAGAACTGCCCACCCCTCTCCTCACAGCTCCCCACAGTGCTCCTGGTCTTTGACCTTTGCAATGTCCTGTGTCCACACCTTTAATTAAGGCAGACATCTAAAAACATTCACATTTCCTGAAGGGCTGTTATAACCCTCCTGCAGTTATGGAACTTCTTTGCTTATTGATGTAACTTGAATACACAATCACAGAGGTCTTCAGGGAATGGTATATTTTTTTTAATGAAAAGGGATAGAAAAGAAAGTATTTTATTTCTGTTCTTAACTGTTTTTCAAGTCATATTTTGACTTGGGGAAAATTTAACCCAGGGAGTCAATCACAAATAAAAGCAACATTTCTTTTAAAAAGTAAGGTCATACAAATATGTTTGGGGACTGTTGAAATGCATCTCTGGAAGAAACATAAAGCTGTTTATTAACATATAATTAAGGCATGCTGTGAGTTAAGTAAGCAACAAAATAATGTGAAATCTGAACATAAGGATGTTGGAGCAGAGCCTAGTGACCTCCTAGCAAGCACCCGTCCAAAGGACCTGGGAGGCTGGGTTGGCTATGAGGGTTGGGTTGGGCTGGGCTGGGCGCCAGGCTCTGAGGAGGCACAGAAACAAGCGTTTTGAGAATGGCCAAGAGGTCAGTACCCCATAATCTGGTAAATCTTAGAGTTTAAAAGTCAGACTCAGGTAGTGAGTCTTCAGGGATCTAGTCTGCTCTATGGAGCAAAGCAAGGTGACCGTTAAGGGAGGTCCAGCCCTCTCTCAGAGCCAGCAGGCAAAGGCAGGAGCTTGAAGGGCCACAGGACTGGTTGTGCTGGGTACAGAGGGAGGAGGGGAAGGCAGAGACCCGGCCGGTGGGGTGAGTGGTTCACAGTGGCTCCGTTGCATACCCCTTCAGGGTATTCCACACCTTCTCTTTCTCTCTGTCTCTTTCGTTCCTCTGGCACCTTTTGCCACATTATACAGCAGCAAGAAGACCCTCTGCCTGGAGCTTGCAGTCCCTCGGGCTCCCTGACTCCAGAGCTGTGACAAAGCATATCCTGTGCCTTATAAACTACCCGGTCTCGGGCATTTCCTTAGAGCAGCACAGAACACACTGTGGTGCTGCTGAGTCCTCACAAAACCCGTCGGTCCGGCATCATCACTACACACGCTTACATGGGGTAAAACCGAGAGCTGGAAATGTGGAGCACACTGTGCTCCTACCATGCTATGTCCTCTGAGTTCTATGATCCTGCCTTTCAGCCAGCTCTCCCTAGACTGTTATTCAAATTAGTTCATATTGTGCAAAATGCTTAATCTACTTGGGGCTTTGGAGGAAAGAGAGAAAAACGTGATGCTTACTTTGGGGGAAGAGAGCCAAGTGGGGCTGCGACAGAGGGGCAATATTTTTGGGGTAATTTCAAATGCTTTGGGTTGTCGGGAGCCACACTGCTCTGCGCTGGGGAAATAATCACTAGCCGGCGTCTGTAGATACTAAGGGAGAGGTGAATAGGAAATAGGAAGCGTGTGAATCGTGCTGATCAGAGTGAAAATGCTAAGGAAACCCGGAGCCAGCCCTCGGGGCCCACAGTAGGGAGCCTCTGGGGGCAGAAGATGGCGCTGTGGCCAGTTCCTGTTCGTAGAGCACCCAGCCTGAGGTCTCTCCACCAGGTGAGGGGAAGCAGCTTGCTGTGGGTTTGCTTCTGTCTTCTCATTGCTGACCTTCTCGTGATGTCCTCGGAGCTCCATGACTCATTTGTCCTAGAAGCTCTTCGAGCTGGGGCTCGACTAGAGGGTAGAATACAGGCTTCACAAAAACATCAGAAATGAATCCATGTGGCTAATGAGATGTCTTATAATTAAACTGTGCAACTCACTGCCACAAGTTATTCCAACTTGGGAATCTTAAAACAAAAATTAAAACAGGGAGAACATCAGCCATGCCATTAGCTGAGATAAAATTAGAAGGAAAATCAGTCATCCTACCCAAGGGCACATTCTGAGGAACAGAAAAGCTTGAGGATTTTCTTCATTGTGTAGGACATCAGGCTGCTTCGTGATTTTTACACAAGAAGCTTAAACATGAGCAATTTTCCTATAATGGCTCCCTTTTTATATCATACATTTGCTATTAATTTACCAGCGTTTCCTTTTGTATATACTACATGGTACATCCCCTTTCTTGCCTTAAAATGGCTACACTATTCTGGTTCCTTCTAGGCTGGTGATGGCTTGAGGTTGAAATATTATAATAAGATTATTAATAGGATAAGTAGTAAGCAATGGTTTCCCTATAATGAGTGATTTACAAAAGTGTATATGTCAAAAATGAAAACTAAGTTTTGAATTTTTTAATTTAAAAAAAATTTACCTAAATTCTGTTTGTTTTAGACCTGGGCTTTTATGTATGGTTTCCTACTTTTTGCCTTTTATTAGTACATATTTGTATTTCACTGCCTTTACAAACCATACAGGGAGCTGGCACACGTGCACAACACACATGAATCCCTTTTCATTTCATTCTCCTCCCTCCTCTCTCCTCTTGCTTTATCTCAATTTCTTTCTGTGAAAGATCTGTCTCTTACTTTCTATTATGTATCTTTCATTTTATTCTGTTTCTGTTTCTGGTTTCACGTGTCATTGAAACCAGGCTGTATCTGTGCATCGGATTCGTGTCACTTCACACTATAGTCTTCATGTGCACCATCCATTTTCCTGCAGATGACTCAAGCCTATTCTAAAAGCTTACCCCTAAAGGAAAACAATTTCTGATACACACTGATACATCTAGAAAAATTATTTTGCAAAATTCATAGAGCAAAAAGATATTTCCAGGGTAAAGGACACATAAAGAAATTTATAGCCACCAAATCAGCCTCCAAAAATCTCTTGAGGAAACTCGAGAAAAAGGCAGTGAAGGTAAAATGACAAAAGTCTAATAGAAAGACGTCAGCAGGTGGGGTGAGAAATTAAGCAGAAGGTAAAGAGAGGGAATTGGCAGTTGGAAATTAATGCAATTAGAGGAATAAGTCAATACCTTTAAATAATAATTCTTACAGTGAATGGTCTCAGTTCCCCAATCAAAAGAAAAATATTGATTGAGTGGATCAAGAACACCATCCAAAGTTCGACCATATATAAGAAACACATTTAACACAAAAAGAAATGCATATATAAAAATTACAGGATAAGAAAAAAATATTTCAAGCAACAGGAACCCCCTAAAAGAAGGTGTACCTATCTGATTTTTCAACAAAGCCAAAACTGCTCAGCAAAAAGCAAAAATCACTGCGTATATGTTAAGGGAACAAATTCAACAGAAAGAGATAACACTTAAGATACATACTCTGAAAAATGGCATGCCTAACTTTTAAAAACACAAATACTAGAGACAAAAAGGGAAATAAATATAAACGCAGTTACTGTATGGTGGGAGTCCTCAGCTATCCACTATTAAAAATAGGTCAAGTAGACAAAAAATCCTCAAAGTATCAGATTTGAACAAACCTTAGAATAAATGATCTCAATAGATGTCTACAGAGTTTTGCACCCAGAATGGAATACACAGTGTTCCAAGTAGCACATGGAATTAGCTCTAAACAGACCATACACTGCTCAATGAAGCGCGTTTAAGTAAATGCAAAGATTTGGTATCATACTATGCAAAAGATTTGGTATAGCTCAATGAAACTGAAAATCAATAGCAAAGGAAAACACAGAAATTATGTAATTGCATGGAAATTAAACAACACACTCAAATAATCAAAGGATTAAAGAATAAACCAAGCAGGAAATAAGACAGTTTCTAGAACTGAAAATGCCAGTCACTGCAATATACCAGATCTTACTGGGTGCAAAGAGAGTAGTTCTAAGAGGGACATTTGTAGCTCTGAGGCCCACATCAAGAAACAAAGTGAGCACAAATAAATAGCCTAACATTGCATCTCAAGGTCTTAGAAAAACAAGAGTAATCTAAAATCAAAGCTAGTACAATGAAGGAAGTGAAAAAAGTTAGAGTAGAAATCAATGAATTGAAACAAAAAAAAACAATATGAAGAATCAATGAATCAAGAGCTGCTTCACTGAAAGAATAAACAATGAATAAACTTGTAGCTAATTTAAAAAAAAAAAGGAAAGAAGAGACACAGGTGAAATCACAATAGGAACTACTGAAATCCAGAAGATAACTAATAACTACTTTTCAAAGCTGTACACCAATAAGTTGTACAATACACAAGAAATTTTATAGTAAATTGTATGATTCAGATGCCTAGATATATACAAGTCACCAAAACTGAGCTGAGATGGTGTGACATTGAGTGATCCAGTAACTGATAATGAAGCAGAAGCACTGCTGAAAAAGTGCTGATAAAAACGTTCAGATCTTGATAGATTCACTGTTCAACTCTACAAAAACTTCAGGGAGAATCCAACACCAGTATTCCTCATGGTTTTTAATGAAATTGTAAGTGAAAAGACACCTCACCCAAGTCATTCCTAGAAGCTAGTATTATCATGATTCCAAAACTGGACAACAACCCAACCACAAGAGAACTACAATGAACCATTGAGTTACAACCAGGCTGACACACAAATAACTTAGGTTTTTGACTGGAATTTTAGTATTAATTTACCACCAAATTCTTGAGTTAAGACCGAATGCCAACCAGTTGTGCTCCAGATGGTCTCAAATACAGATTTAAGCATTAAAGAGTTCTGGAAGGAATATGATAACTTCCTTTCCTGTGTAGAGTTAACTAAAAAATCTGGGGCAGTGTCTCTCTGAGGACACTGAGATTTGCCTGTGTGCAGGAGAGAGACGCTAAAGGCTGTGTAGGGGAAGCTGAACCTTCAATTGACCAACCCAACTTACAACTATTTTTTGAGAGTGAAGTGAGTTCTAAGTCAGGGGGTCACTAGGTCAATCTGTTCAATAAGTACAGTCTATATGTAAGAATCATCAACCAGATACTAGCAAAAGGATGAAACAAATCATCAAGAAGATCCTGTGACCAAGCTGACATTATCCCAGGGATGCAAGGTTGGCTTAATATATGCAAATTAGTAAGTGTAATACATCACACAAACAAGCAAGAACAAAATCATGTGAACATCTCAATAGTCCAAAAAAGAAGCCTTGACAAAATCTAACATCCAATTATGTGTGTGTGTGTGTGTGTGTGTGTGTGTGTGTTTTAAACACACTGAGGAAAATAGGTAGAGAAGGAAGTTTTCTCAGTCTGATAAAAGCCATTCAGGACAAAGTTACTTCCAGCATTGTATGAAATGGGTAAACATTGACAGCTTTCCTTCTAAAAGCATGAGTGAAACAAGGCTATCCAGTATCACCACTTTTGTTCAACATACTACTTGAAGTATTAACAGTGAGGAAAGAAAAGGAAATTAAAGGGAAATGTATAGCAAAGAAAAAGACAGACTATTCATTTGTTTTGCAGAAGACATGCTCCTCTATTAAGAAAACCACCCCACCCACCAAAAGACTCCAATAATTAATAAGCAAATTCAGCACTATAGCAGAATACAATATCTACACATAACAATCGATAGCGCTCTTATACCCCAATAATATACTAACTGAGAAAGAAATCAGGAAAAAAATACCATTCATAATAGCACCAGAAAAAATTAAATAGTAATTAACCTAACAAAGGAAATGAAAGATCTCTACAGTGAAAAGTATAATGAACTGAAAAAAGAGAAAAAGAGGAAGGACCTGGGGAAACAGGTCTCTAGCTGTTGTTTAAGCAACAGGAAATCTCAGCAGAGTGCCCCTCCCTCATTTCTCTGCTGGTACCAAGCAGGCGACAAGGCAACAATGAAATGGCTCTAGCACCGACCACATGTAGGGCCCTTCTCTCCAGAATGTCCTAAGGAATTTGTTTCCTCAGTGCAGCTTTCTTGCTGTCTCAAAGCCTCCCCACCACCTTGCAACAATACATTTATTAATTTACATATTTTCAATGTAATTAGATCCTGACCAGATTGAATACTTCACACATAAAAGTTTCCATGTGCTGTTTGCAACTATGATAGTAAAAAAACTGACGATAGTGGCAATTTTTTGTTATTGAATAAAATATATTTTAAAAAGTTGCTGGCAGAGATAAACGAGAGAACTCTGCAATGTAAACTTTATAGGGCACCTGCAAGTCAAACCATTGCATCTTCTCTATTCTCTATCGAAATCCCTTCAGAACCGAAGTGTGAGGTAAGAATAATGATGGCTATACTGCAGATGCTTAAAAATGGACTTTCAGGGCCGGAGATTTAGCTCAGTGGTTCTGGTGCCTGCCTCGAAAGTGCAAGGTCCTGAGTTCGATACTGGTAACCACATACAACAATGCTGGGCGTGGTCACTCACGCCCACCAGCAATCAGCACCACATACCACAGTGCCAGGTGTGTTGGCTCACGCCTGTCATCCCAGCACTCGGGAGGCAGAGACAGGAGGATTGCTGAGTTCCAGGCTTGCTTGGGCTACATAGTGAGCTCAGGGCCAGTCTGAACTACAAAGCGAGACCCTGTCTCAAAAAAAAAAAAAAAAGAACTTTCAATGTGCAAGTTCTCCAATCTAGAGGCCGCTAGTCGTAGACTGCTTTACCTATTTGTGTATGCAAAGGTGTCCTGCACACTGTTGGGTGTTTTGTGTCCCGAGGAGTGGTGGTAACTGTCCACAGAACAAAATCAGTCCTGTCCCACAGCAACCAACTCTACCTGCTATGCAGACGTTCTGTAAGCGCGACCATCCTTCCACCTGAGGGTGCTCCAGCGAGGACCCGGAGGGTGGGAACGAGGCTCTCCTCCTTCAACCACGGCCACCGAAGACACTCCTGGGAGTCGAGCTCACTGGCCTCAAGCTCCCACTCTGTTCCACCCTTGTGGAGTGACTGCTGCACAGGGGCAGCCCCTTGCCAGCAGGAAATGATCAGCTGCTGCAAAGATGCAGACAAGCAGCATCCTCCAGTCATGGCCAGTGCACTTCCCTCCTCAGACAGCTCAAGTGCCCTCAGCACAGCAAAGAACAGGATGGTAGTAGTTCAGAAAAGTAGTTTCCCTTGCGAATAAGCACATGTACTTAAGTTACGCACCTTTTGGGCAACATAATCCGAAATAAAGGGCTGTCGGCAGAAAGAGGGTATTACCTTCCCGAAGAGCTAAAGCCCATGCTTTGTTGCAAAAAATGAGTGGGTCTTTTTCAAGGAGAGTTTGAAAATTATAGCAATCTCAAGGCAGCTGTATGTGTGGCTCATAAAGCTGGTCCTGTTCTGTTTTCAGTTTCCATGGTGAAGCTGGTGCATAAGAAGTGACATGGAAAGCACAGAGACACTTCAGTGTGACCTTCTGTATTGTAGTTTTATATATAGATCAAGTTTCTACTCTGAGGATCACTGTAAATAAACACACAGGTGCAGATATGTTTCAGTAATTAGGTCATTTAATGATTGTGATTTTAAATATTAAGCAACTTTTTTCTAGGAATTACCCGACGGTTCAAATAAATTAAACTCGAAGTTGCAGGAATGAAAAGAGAAAGAGTCTATAAGCACATGTTTAGTTTGTGTCTAGGGATCACTGAGAACCAGACATTTGGGAAAAAAAAGAAAAAAATAAATTGATATGATTATCTAAAGTGGGATATTCTGTCTCAGAATGTATCTTTTATTTTTAATCAATTATAATATTATGAAAATATATCTTCCTTCTACTCTGGAGAAATATGAATTTAACTTTGAAATGCTCTAAGAAATTAACTCAGAATTGGAAGTAAAACTTCCAGTGCCTTAAAAGAAAATTTAAATTATATTCTCTTATTCCTCCTTTCTAGCTCCTCTTAAAATTATCATCATCTTTGGGCTGGAGGGTTAGCTCAGTGGTTCCGGTGCCTGCCTCGCAAGCGCAAGGTCCTGAGTTTGATCCCTGGTAACCACATATAATGCTGGGCATGGAGACACGCCCACCAATAATCAACACCACATACCACAATGCCGGACGTGGTGGCTCACGCCTGTAATCCCAGCACTCAGGAGGCAGAGACAGGAGGATTGCTGAGTTCGCGGCGGCTTGCCTGGGCACCATAGTGAGCTCAGGGCCAGCCTGAACTACAAAGCGAGACCCTGTCTCAAAAGCAAAAAAAAAGAAAAAAGAAAAAAAATGATTATCATCATCAGAAAAGTACCAAGTTGAAATATCGGGTTTTCTATGATGTTCTAGAGAATTCTATGACTTATTCTGATTTGTCATGAGGACTCTCCTTCAAACTGAGGGTGGAAAAGAAAATGCCTTTTGTCATGGAATTCATTTAGTGGGTAGAAGTGACATTTGGTCACTGATTAAATGAGCTACAAAGACTTCATGATAAACCATGAAATCTTTTTTTTTTTTTTTGAGACTGGCCCTGAGCTCATTATGTAGCCTAGGCAAGTCTTGAATTTAGCAATCCTCCTGCCTCTGCCTCCCAAGTGCTGGGATTACAGGTGTGAGCCAACACACCTGGCATTGTGGTATGTGGTAGTAATTGCTGGTTGTAGTATTGTTGTTTGTGGTTACTGGGGATCAAACCAGGGATCTTGCGCTTGCTAAGCAGGCACCAGAACCATCAAGCTAAATCTCCAGCCCCGAAGCCAAGAAGTCTTATGTGCAAAAAGGACTCTGGCCACCTGGGGAAGAACAAAATTGAGTGCAGCTGCTGAAAAGACAACGAGGAGAAACTTCATGCTGAAAGGCAGTAAAGCAAAAATTCAGGGGACATCACTGGTAGGACTTACATGCAAACATGGGACTTTGCTTTGCTGTAACATAGGAAAAATTTTCAATGGATAATTAGAACAAACTATTTTATGTTTAGTCTATTTTCTAATATATGTACTATCTTGGAAATCAGTGCTACAGAAATACCAAATACAGCATAGAACAGATGCATCAATAGTGTCTGTCATCAATTTTCCACACCAAGTACATGTGAGTCTCATGAAACAGTGGCAGGAGGACACATGGCATAGTATGGCAGTCATGTGCAATGTGAGTGTGAGAATAGGACATTCACTACAAGTTCGGGGCCCTTCCTCACTCACAGGTAGGCGAAGTGAAGTATGCGTGACCACTCAGATGAGTTTTTGCTTGTCTGTATTTCAGTATTACTCTCTCAGGCTGCTTGCTAAGGAGTGAGCAGAAGCCCGTGGAAGGCAGTGGAAAAGTAACACGCATGTTAGAACATGGTGAGCCCTGCTCTTAGGTGGCAGAGAGAAAGACTAATTACATCTGTGTTCACTACCAATGATCTTACTTCTGAGTGCAAAAAAATAGGTGACCTTTGTATTCTATGAAAACCAGAAAATGTGTAAAAATCAAATTACCAATTACAGTATGTAGAAATGGGATTGATAAAATTGTAAGTAGCTTGGAAAACTGTTTAGAGAGACTCAAATGGGAGATTCTGGAAAGAATGTGTGTTC
>PVIC010004233.1:0-63889 GCA_004025085.1 Thryonomys swinderianus | reverse complement strand
GTAAGAAAAATTTTCAAGAGTGAATGCCATTTAAGCCTATTAGAAGCTTATTTGTTCTAACATAACACACCAAAACACATCGGTGACTTATCAAGCTGACAGTGCACTTAGTAACGAGTAAGGATTAATGTCTTTGCAGAACTGTGATTCATGAATAAAAACTGGTACAAAATTAAACATTAGGCACATGCAGTCATTTTTAATCTTTAAAGAGAAGACTGTGCTGAGTTGAGAATTATTTTTGCTTGGGACTGAGGTGAGATGAGGTATTAGGAGTTGATCTCATCTCCTTTAGGGCTGTATTTAAAGCCTCTTGGCCCATGGAGCTGCCACGGCCATCTGCTCTCTGCCTGTGACAGAGTCACCACAACTGCCAGGCGGGCAGCAGCAGATTCCACCAGATAGCTTGTGCCTAGACTTTCCCTGCTTATTCAGCACTATTTCACCCAAATTCCAAACTCTTAGTAATGATTGTGAGTTGACATAGAATCTTCAAAAGGATGGTAAATTCTTTACTCTGGGGACCTATAAATGTCATCTGGTATGGAAAGAGTCTTTCCAGAAGATCAAGGTCTTCTAGATGGTGATAATCTAATATAACCAAAGATTGTGACTCCTTCTGGAAAGGGGACACTTAAACACAGACACATATACACACAGGGAAAAGGCTCTGTGGACATGTATACATAAATCTACGAACTAAGGAACATCACAGATTGCTAGAAACACACCCAAAACTAGAAGTGTGGGATACATTTTTCTTCACAGCCCTCAGAAAGAAGCAATGCTGCCCATACTTTGATCTTGAACTTCTGTCACCTGGAACAGTGATATTTGTTGTTTAAGACATTTAGTGTGCTGTTCCTGTTGTGGCAGCCTTTACAAGCAAACAGCAATTGGGTCTCTTGGTCTTCACCTCTCTGGAGTTTTACCCCCACTTCTCCTGAGAGACTCAGCTACAGTCCAACACTGCTCTGCTCCCAGGTAGCATTCATGGCCTTGTTATTTGTCTCGCATACTTTGGTCCAGCCATAGCTTGCCCTGATATGTTTTCCTACCCTGAGCATGTGTTTTGTATGCAAAAGGCAGAAAAAGGGCATCTATGCCCAGGAGTTCAGGGCAGAGATACTACAAGAGGAGTTGAAGTCATCCTGAAATCAGCTGCAGAGCCCATATGCTGTGGAAGAGAGGAGATAAGAGCTGGTCCTGCTACTAGACGCTTCCAGAAGGCAGTTCCTCCTTTGCATTCCTCAGTAAAGCTACTTCCAGCTCAGTGCTGGCCAAGAATACGGATGTTGTGTGCACATGGCCTAGGTTCAGATCTCAGCTCTATCACTTACAGGTCGTGTGAAATACAACAAGGACATCTCAGCGTCTGTTTATCTTAAAACGCCCTACTTCAGAGGGTTACTGTGAAGATTTTCAAATCCAGTATAGGGCTGGGAAAATAGGTACAGCTCCGTGGTAAAGCACTGCAGAAAAATATCTAGTATATGCAGTGTGTATGGAACAATGCTTGGCTCATAGTGAATGGCTGCAAGCTTAGGCTTTTATTAAAAAATGTACTCTTTATTCCTTAGGAAATTATCTCAGTTTTTCAATCGATTTTGTTGGTGCATTTTATACATACATTATGATCACATTCAACATTGAGAATTTGTACCTGTACTTGACACACCTTGATTCTGATTTTTTTATTATTCCCCCATTCTCCCTGCAACCTTCCACCCCTATACACATAGCTTTATTTCCTTTTTTGTCTATCGAATTTTTCCTTTCCTTACTTTCCCCTACCTGCCCTTTCCCTTCTCCTTTTGAACATTTTCTTCCTACTGGACGGTTTCAGTTTATTCATGCAGGTTTGGCTTAATCATAATACTACCACCAACCCTTCACACACAAAAGTGGTCCATGGTTACTCTACGATGCTCTAAACTGATACTTTCTCTCCTCCTGAAAGATGAGATGATTTCTATGGCCCCTCAACACCTGCCTCCACATCTGGAAATGTTACTTGCTTATGAGTAGGAATAGGTCTAGCCCGAGACAGCTCAATTTGGGAGCCTTCTCCTGGAAGACTTTCCACTGTCCCCTGGCCCAAGAAACGTGCACCTCTCTAGACATCCTGACTGCAGTGCGGCAGCATCAGGTCTACAAGGGAACCATGGAAACGTTGCTGATTTCCGTCTACTACGATGTTGTATTAGGATCCACTGACCTTTTATGACCCGGATAACATTTCTTAAAAAGCTGTCAACAGGAAGTACTGACCAACCACTTCTGAACCTCAGTATTTATTTTCATAGAAACCCTTACTTATGTAGAGATGCAGAAGCATAGAAACAATCTCCTTATGCAAAGAGTCCTCAGAAGAATAATTCATCGGATGGGTATGAGTATTGACTGGCGAGTTGGGACCCGGGAGATGGCAGGATAGATGAAGGATGGAGAAGGAACCCTGGGAGCACATGAGAGGCTGAGGGTGGGCACCATGACTAAGAGAACCCAGCCCCTCTGTGATCCTTAATCATTGTCTACTATTCTTCATTTGATAAAGTTAAATTGCAGCCTCAAAGCCTTTTTAATTATTAATTTTGGGAGCTACATTTGGATTTACAGATATTAATAAATTCCTTATGCTAATTATCAAAAAAATTAACACAGATTAAAAAATATACACATTAACTCTCTATGACCAAAACAATTATCAGAGCTCAGGAAAAGAACCTACTTAAAAGCCGTAGTTTAGCAGACAAAACATGTCTGTGGTGATGGATTTACCAGCAGTGTTCAGCATGGATTAAAATGCAAGCAAATGAACACACATAAGAATGTGACAAATTTTTGTGCATGTATAATTTTATTCCAGATAGGCAACAATTCTTTTTTTTTAAATGAATGACTTTACAAATCCAGCAAAGTAGCTAGTAAAGACTAGCGAGCTTCCCATATTTCTTTTAAGAAATTAAATTAAACCGTTCTTCATCTTGATGGGCAAAAAGAAGCAACATACCCTGAAAACAAGAGCATGCGGTGCTTTTTTGGAACAGTAAGCAAGGTCTCATTTTCCACAAAGATTCACTCTCTGAGCATGGCTTTGTCATCGTGGAATACCCATGTGTTTTTATGGCTGCTATAAACCCATGAATTCTAGGGCCTGTGACAGAGAGGCTAAACTGCTCTTAACAGTGCAGACAGGCCCGGTAACTTGAGGTGGTATATAGCATACCACACGAAGTAGATCATGCTATCGTCACATTGCATATTAAGATGGGAAACTCTGCATATGTATTAATGAAAATAGTGACTTCAGAACAAAGGATGAAGATTAGTGAGAAAAATCAACTAGGAAGCAATCTTAAGATTTGAAGAATCGGTTATCACAATACAACTGAACTGCTTCGAATCAACATGGTATTGGGGGGGGGGATGAGTGGTGGATCAGAGGGAGGCTGGGGGAAGCCATGGCGGTCCCAAAACTGGCTTTCCAGAAGGTTACTGGCGGCACCTTGCTCTTCCTGTCATCCCAGTCGGGTACATATCGTGGTACAGGAGGGATTGCGAATCAGCTTGTGTGGGGTGCACAGAGGTCTCTATGAAATCCTAAATGAAACACGTAAGTCACTCTTCTGGAGGTGGTTATTTTTAAAATTATAAACCAGCTCTGGGGAAGAAGGGTTAAGAGGTAGAGGAGGAGGGGCAAAATGGAGGAGTGAGGAGCAGATGGCAGGGGAGAATTTCAAGCTTTTCTACTTCCTGTGGTGCTGTCCTGCTCCATTACTTCCGAAGATGAGCAAGAGTGAAGTAGGGTCTGTTTGTTCATGCAGTAGGTCAACGTTCTCCACAAAGAGAAGCAACAGGAAGAGGGCAATGGTTTGTGCTGTGAAAGAGGAAACCAGACGCCCGTTAGAGAGAAAGACACCGAGAATAACATTCTTCAGGATCTCTTCCCTCCTGCAGCTTTTTTGTACTTGCCAAATATTATTTCAAGGACAAATGATTGTCTTTTCTTGGCATGCAACTAGAGCAGCATGGTACTTCGGAGGATGGAAGGATGGAGGGAAAAATGTGGTTTCTTTTACTCTTGCAGATATAAAAAGTACATTTGACTCAGTGAGCAAGGACTTGTTGCATACTACTTTTATGTAGTAAAATTTATATAGTAATATTTGCTCACAAAGGTTTAGAGACAAAGCCACTGATGAAAACCTAGTGAATAGTTATCAGAATGGACCTTTTGAGAAAGCAAAACAAAAAAATCAATCTCAGGGGTGATTTGATACCAGTGAAATAAATTCTGGCAGTAAATAGAAAGAAGGAGGAAACAGAAACACTGAAAAGAAGAAAGCATTGCTTTACATAGTACTGTCGGGGGTTTCACCAAGGTGGTAGTGAAACTAAATGCCACTAACGGGCTTCAGCCTGAAGAGAAATAGTTTAGTCAGAATAGAATTTGTCTTTATGTTGTGGATTTCCTCTATATATGCCAAAGCCTCTTGTACATTTTGAAAGATAAGAATTGTTGATAATAGAAAGTGCTAAACATCTGAATAAAGTTGCTAAGGAAGTTTCATGCATGAGAGACTTAAAATAATGTGGCTTCTTCATCTGTAGTTATCAGATGCTGTATCCCCCACGCGACACGCCTCCTCCAAACAGGGCCCCCAGTAATAGCTCATTCACTATGAACTCATCAGTGGATCAGTCCACTGATTAGTACAACGCCACCATGATCCAATCACCTTCAAAACCACCCAGTTTTGAACACTTGAGAATTTTTAAACCTAAATCATAGTACTTTCCATACTTCCATGGTTTAGTTTTATGTAATTTTGAATTCAACATGGGAATGGAGACCATCTTCTTAATAACACTAGGATCTTAAGGTGGCCATAGGAGGGCCAAATCATAACATGATACACTATCAACATTTGATAATACCTGGTTTAATTCGGGGCTTCACATTATAACTTTCGCACTAAAAGGAAATGGAACACAGTTAACAAAACACCAAGCACCTTTAAAGGTGTTCCTCCTGTGTGCCAAGCCCAAAGTTGTTGCACAGGTTGGCCCCTAAGAATCTACAGTTGAGTTTATTCGACATATCTCAGCACTACTACTTCTTATTTTTTCATTTTAATATAGCAACAGAAAACTGGATCTATTAGCAAAATTTCGAGACCATAGAAGTTTCCGTATGGGAAAGTTTAGGCCCATGGTTAGGGCCACAGCATCATCCTGTACGACACTATAATGATACTATGATGGCAGACACATGTCCATATACAGTTGGATACAACCATCCCACCCAAAGAGCTCGTTCTAATGTAATCCGTGGGCAGTGACTGGTAATGGTGAGTGAGTCCTGTGCCACTGACCGAGGTCCACATGAGATGCTGACCTCCGGGGAGGCTGTTTATGTGGTGGGGAGGCAGCTCTCTGCGTCTCAGTCGGTTGTGCCCTTATCCTAACAAATGAAGTCTACTACTTAAATAGGTAGCTACTTATAGTACAGTTGATATGTAGATATATATCTCTACCTCTATCCCAGACTAAAAACCTTTCTACTTAATGGTAACTTTCTGCACTAAAAGTTATAAAATGGGTAATCACAATAGTATTGGTAAAAAGAAAAGAAATTCTGCCCCTCAAGAATAATCTGAAGGAAGGTTAAAAAAAAAAAGGCGCAACAAAGGCAGGCGGGAGAGAAAAAGAGGTTAAAAGACAGTCCTTGAGCTAGTTGCCTGGGAAATGTGCATCTCGGGGGCTCGCTGTCCTCATGCTCAGGCTGCACGGCCAAGAGTCCGGTCAAAGGGAACAGCGACTGCTGTCCCCTGAGATCCGGGTTGAAATATCAGAAATATCGCAACAGGGCCAGAGAATGTCCCCAGGTTGTTCAATGGGATATGATAAATAACGCATTTCAAAACTACTTGGAAAAGGCACCTAGAAGTCTGCTTATCCCTACAAAGAGGATAAAATCACAAAACAAAGCAATCATAGGAATAATATTAGTAATGAAGAGTAGAACCCCAGGTACCAGCAGCACGACTATCTCAGTCCATTGTGAAAAGCAAATGAACCAGGGAGGATCACTGGAACCAATGGAAGGGAACATTTTTAAAATGAGTGTCCAGTTAGTTTTTTCCCTTCTTTTTGTTTTGGATGGCTTTTTTCCTTCCTTTTATTTGGCATAAAGAAACGATCTCAGGTAAGGGAAAATTTTAGGCTGAATGTCAAGAAAAAAAAAACTCCTGACTGTGAGAAATATCAGATTACAAAGTGGCCTCTCAAGGGAAGAAGTAGAAACTCCATCTGGACCGTTCTGGGAATAGGTTTGTTAGTTAAATCGTACTCTTTTTCTTAGTTGACTGCTCGACATTTCAGCAGCACAGCCAAATCACTGGTAGGTCAACTAAGAAGGGTGCTTATTGTAATCATTTAAAAATTCTCTACCGGCAGCAGTGAATTAGAGAAACAACATGTAGTTACTGTTTTATTCCATGTGATAAAGCCTGTCAGATTTTACAGTACAAAATCTCATGGTCAATATCCTTGGATTGTGTTTTAAGTGATCATGGACATCCAGAAAAGAGAATGGCTTGGTGGCATGAAGAGAAGAGCATTTGAGAAGTGACTAGAAATAATAAAGAGAGTGTCCACTCTGTGCAAAACGCTGACAGATTCCTGACCTCTTCAAACTTTGAATAATATCTTTGTTAATAATAAACCATATTAAAGCCAACAACAAACTGAATGACTTCTAATTCTCATGGAAGCAGAAAGGAAAAACAACAGTCAAAGTAAAAGAAGGCTTGCAGAAAAATCAATAAATTAAGAACTGCAGATTGTGACATTAGTATCCTGTAAATACTCCTTAGTGATTCTTCAAGGTCTCTTCTAACAAAGAATAGAAAATTAACACCATCCCATCCAATATCTGCACGAACAAATGTAATAAAGGTGAGATACCAGTGCTCTCAGGGCCTGGGGTAAATTGCTATGTGTTCTCATCTTGCACTAACTTACTCTAATAGAGTTAGAAATGGTCATCAAGGACAGCCTGGAAAAAGGCAAAAGAAGACAAAGAAATGTCCAAAAGGGTCAGTGTGCGGTTTGGACATTTTCTGAGACAGACAACCCCAACCACCCCACGGAGAAGACATTCACCACTGCATAAATATAACCCCCACATTCTTTGGGGGGCAATTTTGGCACCATCTTTGCCCCACCTGCCTCCTGCCGGGCACTTTAGCCATGAGAATCTCTGATTATGAATGATTTTCCAAATACCTAGAATGTCCTTCTTGAGATAAGCTTTTGTCACTCAGTCTAGAATTTAGTTAATTGCACTAGTGACTCCTACTCCTTCTCTTGGAGTGGAGTAAATGTGGAGGTACAGCTACTTGCGTGGGGAAGTTGGCCGCTGAAGTGTTCCTGGCTGTACACTGGCTGCAGAATCCTACGGGGGAACCTGGGGAAAGCCTAGAGAGGCGTCTGTTTCTGTGTTTCGCTTCTAGGGGGAGAGTTCATAACTCTTGAAAAGGAAAACACTAAGTTGGTTGTCAGTCATGCACTCCTTCACTTACTCACACTTTAATTCTGTGGGGAATTCAGAAGTAACCAAAAGTAAAATACTGCAGTCTTTGCTGTTCAGGAACATAAAATCTAATTTCATGAACTCTTGAATCCTGGCTCTACCACCAACTACATATAGGACTATAACCACATAAGACTTTCTGAAACTCAATTTTCCCATCCAAAAAAATGGGTTTGTTAACAGCTGTGAAGTGTGCTTGAAGAATGAGTTATGTACTTATAGAGACAATGCCTAAGTAAATAACAAGCATTTAGTAAATGTAAGGAGCTCGCTATGAATGTATCTGTGAAATATCTCATTTGTGTGCACTTTGCTCTTTGGATTCCAGGGTTATCTACTCAGTATTGTGTAAAAGCTTTTGTTTCCTTTCAGAAAAGGACTACTACTGGTAGGAGCTGATAAATTCATCACACTTAAAGGAAAGAAAAGCACAAGGAAGAACTTGGATGATAGTCGAGGAAGTAAATAGTTATAGGTTAACTAAACTGTAAGAACAAATCCTCATGTCAGTGTGATGTCCTTCCCACTATAACAAGTTCAGAAAGTAGACACTACACCCAGAAATGCATCAGACATCACTGAGAGAGCTATCTTGTCTACATTCTGGTGAGAAGAGTACAGAGATGAGAATCAGTGTTAAGCTATCCATAACACTAACATACTGAACTATCCAAACACATTGTTATTTACACATGGTAAGATTATAATGGACCATAGCCAACATACACAGGTATATAAATGTACTTACAATGCTAGGTTGCATTATAAGCTACCTGACATCATCCAGCTCAACTTCTTTATGGTGGGCATCTTAGCCAATATTCACTAAGCAAAGGTCACATAACAAAGTGACTTGGGCCACATCAGGTATGTCCAATCACCAATTCTTACAATATCTTTTCTCTTTCTAATGTATATAAATATATTTGAAGACTTTTAGGTAATCAACTATGTACCCAGACACACAGGATGTAGAGTGTCAAGCAACATAGAAACAACGGGCCTTAGAGAACATGTGTTTGGTTGGGAAGAGAAATAGTTAAATTAAATCAATCTGATGGGGAATGATGAAGCTTAACGTGGAATAGAAGCCTCATCTGGGCTGCACATCAAGAGCCCCAGGGAAACAGTAAGGTGGAGCTTATAGTGTGAGGTAGATAACTACTAGGTAAGAAAATGAGGGTGGAGATGGGCCCTTGAAAGTGACGATGGCCTCAGGGCAGGAGAGAGGGGCTTCTTTCTGAGTGGGAAGACAGAAGGACAGAGAGAGAAGGGCCATGGGAAGAAGACCAGAGGAAGAATCAGGAAAGACAGAGGAGATGAGCAGGAAGGGCCTGAAAGTCAGGATAGAGTTTCCCTGAGGGGAGTGGATCAAAAGTCTGTAGGGATATAGTCATGAATGCATTTGCACTTCGGTGTGATCAGTCTGTCTCCGTGGTAGAGAAACAGGTGAAAAAGCAAAGAGCTGGGCCTCCTCTTAGGAATCCCATTGGCAGACAGATCAGAGGCTGAAGATGCAAAATCAAGGGAAGCTTGTTGACTGACTGGATCTGGGGACAGCGAGGCAATGGGGAAAGTTAAGACATTGTCCAGGGTTGAATGCAGGGAAAATGCCGACAGGGGAGAAGACGATCGGGGACTATATTTAGTAGTGGTCTACAACCTTGAATTTAAGATGCTAAAAGAGAAATGGTAAAGTTGGCCCCAAAATTGCAAAGAATTTTCACCACAGAGCCCATTATACAACACTATTATTATCATATGGGAAAAAATAATGAAAAATGGAGACTGAAAATATTTTACCAGACTTTTGGAGGAGATGCAATTTCCCTGAAAGATACATGCAATCTGAAACAAATTTGGGCAGAAGCAGCCGGGGGAATCGGAAGAGCATTTTCCAAGCACAACTCCTGTGGTAGCAAACACTCTGGGTGAGTGATAAATGCTCTGGGAGGCTGTGAAAGATGTGTTTGCAATGGCGTCCAGAGAGTAAAGGCAAACGTGGAACTAGGTGCACCTGTGCATAGCATAAAACACTTCAAAACAACACAGCGGTGGCCTGGATCACCAGAGAGGGAAACAAATGACAAATGAAAGTCTCAAATCCCCAAATTCTTAACACTTACACAAAGGCCAATATGCGCCTAGCACGAATGACTTCACTTCACACCTGCTATTTCTGAGTCACTCCAAGTATGGAAAGAAACAGGTAGCAGCTTCTTTGACTGTCTTGGTGGTGCAGGTTTCTGCACCAGATTCCCTTGTCACTGTAGAGGAGAAAACTTAAACTTACCAGCGCTCTACCTCTCTGTCCTACCAATCCTCTTAAGCACAAATATTTCACAGGTTTCCCAGTACCAACCTGCAGGCGCATCCATCTAGTGTCTTAGAGGTTCTCCCAAAGCAAACCTGGGAAGATGAAAGCATGTTACATGAGTAAAGAAGTGAGAGGGAGATGGAAAGGAAGGTGGTAAATGGGCATACAGTCACCCAGCAGGCAGTGTAGGTGACTGGATTTTAGTCAATTATACCAAAGTGAAGGGGTTGGATTTATAGGCTGAGGACTCTGAGTAGATGCATGGGGTGGATATGGGCTATGAATTGACCTCGTGCCTCACTTTGGCTGATGCAATATGAATGCAGTAGATCTGCATCTCTTCTGAAGAAGTTTTAAGAGTTACTGAGTTCTTGGTACTTAGTCCTTCTTCTGTGCCACTCAGATGGTGCTGCTGATGGTATGTTCTCTTCCTCAGCCACAGAAAAGAGGCAGTGTCTCCATGACTTCATGATGAGCCTTTGTCATCTTTGCCACTGAGATTTGGGAACTGTTACTCCTGCAGCAGACCCCAGCCCACCCTGACTGATATGACGGCTTTTATGTCAGTGCATCATCTCTGATTTTTAGATGAAGGAAATTCTTAATTCATTGCTATATCCTGGCCTCCAGCCCTCAATTTTCTGTTATTTTAACAAGAAATTATTACATAAGACATGTGAAGATTTTCCCCATTAACAGCTAATTAAGTGCTTACTTAGGGCAAAAAAAATGGAAGAAGTAGTAACAATGTACCTTTGCTTCTCTATGGCTTTACAGTAATACAGTTTTTCATGTTAGAAATATGACCACAGTTCTGCTGTTAAATTCAATGGTAATCCAGACAAGACAGAACTACAACTCCAGGCTCACTAATTAGAGATTAACTATGAAACTGTACCAAATCTACTAATAATTTTTAATGGATTTTTTTCCTTGAATGCCAATAATATTTTCTGTATACACAATCATGTCACCTGGAAACAAAGGAAGTTTTGCTTTTTTCCCTTAATATATGTCTTGTATCCATGTTTCCTTGTTTTATTTTATAGAGGAAGATTTTCAAAAGAATATTTTATAGAAGTAGTTGATCAGTTGTCTTTTACTGCACATAAGCCAATATTTAGCATCTTAGTATAATAATAATTTAGTGTTTTATGAATCCATGGGCTAGGAGTTCAGGCAGAATTCACAAGGGTAGTTTCACTATATGATAGTCTTGCACATAGGAAATAAACATATTTGGGAGGAGTATGATTTTCTAAAGATTTTTTGCTTTCTCATCGACCACCAGCATATTTCCCCTGTGCATTTGCAGTCAGCTAAGTCTCATGGGAAAGAGTTGTCAGATTTGTGTAAACTTGTTCTGTGCCTGTGGTTCATCTGAATGATATTCTTTCACATTGGCCCACACTCAGCTGCTGAAACATTATTAAAAGTTTGTTTATAATAGTGCACTATTAAATCAAGCAAAACTTCATTAAAAGATTGATTTTAAATAGCAAGTAGTTAGGCTAAATGGACTTAATTATATTAAGAAATCTTATATATGATGAAAATTATATGCCAAGAAATTTGTTCTCTGTATTAAGTAGTGTCAAGACAAGAGGATATCATTTCAGACAAGTTTAAAACTAGATCCATTCCCCATACAATACCTTAAATGAACTCAAAATAAATCTAAAATAGATCTAAATGTAAAAGTCAAAACTATAAAACTACTAGAAGAAAACTTGAGTGAATGCCGACCTACCTGAGTATAGGAAAAATTTTCAGTAACTTCTGGTCTATAGGCTATGTAAGAAAATATTGCTAAACTTACTACCAGAAATAATCTTTAAATGTAATAACATACTGGCAGAGTATTTCCAATATATTTCACAGATAAAACATTAGTGATATTAATGTAAAAATAATATTTAAATATTAAAAAACAAAAGACCAGAAATCTTAAGTAGATCAAAGATATGAACAAAAACTTCACAAAAAAAGTCTTTAAACATATGAAAAATCTGTACAACTTTACCTATAAGACAATTGTAAATGAAAACACACTGAGTTGCCCCTTTTCACCAACTGGATTGGAAAAACCCAAAAGCTTGACCACATACTTCATTGTCAGGACTGTGGACACCAATCACTCTCATGCAGTGCTGACTGGAGTATAATGTGCCATGACATCTATGGAGAAAAACTCATATATCTCACAAAACTACAGTCATAGGTATTGTATGACCCAGTAAGGCAACTCTTGGGTTTTCCATCGCAGGTACAGCTCCATCAATGTAAAAGCATCTATGTTTATTGTGGCATCATGTGTACAACATTGGAAGCTCCTTCGGAGTCTGAGCTAAGGCATGATAAACTGCGGTGCATGGGCTGAGTGGTGCCGGATGCTGCACACAATTAAGAAAGAGCTCTGTGAATTGACCAGCAGTGGCTTCCAGGAGATATTCCTCGGTGGAAAGAGAAAAGTAAAAAAGGAAACACATTTTATGCTGATGTTTGTGAAAGGAAGATGGGAAAATACGAAACTACAAATATGTCAGCTTATGCCTATACAAAGAACACAGAAAAAAAATCTGAAGAAAAGCTTAACTTTTAAATTGGAGAAGGGAGGGCAGTAGAGAATAAAGAAAAAGTGATGTGGAAGGAATGACACTCTCAGACTATTCTTTCCTTCTTGTTCACTTTGGATTTTGGAATCATTTTAATGCTCAAAATATTAAAAAAAATAAAATTAACCCTTTAAGGATGGAGAAGTAGATTCTAACCTGGAAAATAAAAAATGAAACAAATATTCTGAATATTACCTCGCAAAATACCATAATCATGCTTAGGGATGGAAAAAAAAAAGAATCATCAAATAACATAAACTGGAATTTACTTATTAATCCCTAAATGTTTGGCAGAAAATTACAAACAAATCTTTAATTCTTTTTTTTTTTTTTTTTTTTTTTGAGACAGGGTCTCGCTTTGTAGTTCAGGCTGGCTCTGAGCTCACTATGTAGCCCAGGCAAGCCTGGAACTCAGCAATCCTCCTGCCTCTGCCTCCCGAGTGCTGGGATCACAGGCGTGAGCCACCACACCCGGCACTGTGGTATGTGATATTGATTGCTGGTGGGCGTGAGTCTCCACGCCCAGCATTGTATGTGGTTACCAGGGATCAAACTCAGGATCTTGCGCTTGCGAGGCAGGCGCCGGAACCACTGAGCTAACCCTCCGGCCCACAAATCTTTAATTCTTTTTAGTTGGTTTGGATGTGAAGAGGTATGAAAGAAACAATTTTGAAGAAAATGTAAGCATATTAAAGGATTGAACAAATAAATAAGTATATTGATGCCCTTGAGGCCAGATTCTCCCTGTGAAAAAAAGAAAATAAATATGCATGAGGACCATGAAGGGATGGGTTGAATTTGGAGGTAACTATATGAACTCATGAGATCTAAGCTGTTGACATACAAGGGCTTGCATGTGTATATAGATAAGTATTTTTGTGAGTATAACTTTATGTACATAGATGTGTGTGTATACATGCCTATGTTTCCTAGCTCTGCTCTTTTAAAGAAGTTATGCTATTCTATGACTAATGAGTACATTCAGCACCAGATCTTATTCTTTCCCTAAAGGAGGGGGGGACAGTAGAAAGATCTGTTATCACAAATGAGAGGAAATGTAAGTGTTTGCAAAACGTCATGGCACATGTCACTAAGATGTAAAAATCATTTCAAGGAACTGCCCAGAGTTAGACATGGGATAAATTCCATAGCAAAATAACTAAATGTAGTGAGAGACTGATAACTGTTGCAAAAATAAGAATTCATGGCCATATAAGTCTTAACCAGAATTAAAGATCGTCTGAATTTTCAGTACTTGGTGGGCAGTGGGCTAGAGAATTAAGAAGCAAAGGTATACATACAGATAGGGGGCTGCGGCACGTGGAGAGGGTTGGATGCTGGATTATAGGATGAGGTAAGGAAGACAAATAAGAGAAGCTAATTTAGAGGGTCAGCATTGTCAGGGTAAGAAGACCTGCAGAACTCAATCATGCATTTGTGAGAATGACTGAGAAGGGACCTAGTGCCGTTTCTTGAGGGAGAAAATTGGGGAGAGAGCTGATAGTAGAGATCTCAGCAGGGGTGGTTTGGGCAAGGATATAGCACATGGGTTTGTAATTATGCTCCGTAGACAGAAGGAAATAGCAAGTAGATGGTAAATATGCAACTGTGGAGCACAGAGAAGAGGCCCAAGCTAGAAATTCTATTCCTGTAAAGTAGTCATTTTTAACTTCAAGTAAAAGTGAGGCTCCAAAATGTAGCTCTTTGTTCAGGGTCACCACCCGAATGAGTTGATGATCCTGGACTCAAACCCAAGCCCGCTGGGCTTTGAGCCATCTCATTGCACTTTGTTGGAAGACAAGAACTCTCTCTCACATGTCTCATACCTCCCAGAGCATTTAACAAAATACTGAGTGTGCAGCAGAGACTCACTAAGTATTTGTTGATTGATTAATGCGCCTTGGGGTCTTAAGAGACTCCAAACTCCAAGCCTCCAATTATATTCATACAGCTACATATGAGGTGCAGGCTTGATTCACTGCCATGGCAGCCAGTAGCATACCAGTGTGAACAGGGAGAACCACACAGCTTATCTAAGTCCTAGGTAGTACTGAGCCACTGGGCTTGGCCATTGGTGTCTGTTTAATACTTGTTTTAAAAAAGGCAAAACTTTCTACTTCACTGTTGGTGTCTTGATCTGCTGTCATTTGCTCACGAGCCAGAAAACTGCCCTGATCCCCATGTTAAGACCATCAAAGCTGATGCTCTTGCCCTGCAGTGTAACCTGGGAATACTGGATCTGTGACCGGGTTTCTACCAAGAAAATAAAAAATGGATGGACAGGCTCTGCATGGGTGGTAAGGCAAACCATCTGAAGGCCTTTCCTCACCGGTGTTTACCCACTTTTTTCTCTCCACATCTCTATCACTGGACTTTGTGTTGAACATTTGGCATCACTGGCCCCCCACAGGCCCGGACAAGAAACGCTGCTTCTCTCTCAGAATGTAGAAGGCAAAAGTCCGTTTTACTATTTAAGGGTACTCATTCCCTGTGTTCGGTATATTTTCCACCAAACACGATTACCACAGAGTTGTCTTAAACTGCTGCTATGTCACAAGTCCCTCACTTCACAACAGCCTTAGGATTAGCAACCCCGAGGTTGTCATACGATAATTAAGGGACTGTGAAATGTTATATAAAGGCTCACAGCTGGCTTTTTGAGACAGCAAAATTGAAAGGCAGATTGCTATCACCAGGGGAGATCAACTCTTCAAGGTCTGGAATAATAAGGCCTGGTGCTTTCTGGAGAAGCTGCAGGTAAGCCAAGAGTTAATTTCTGGCCATTGTCTGACCCTGGGGTTTTCCTGCGATGGGTCACGGCTCTGGTAGGGCCCCATTATCACATTGGACTGGGATGGTGTGCAAGTTTCTGCCAAGGTATGAAACGCAGTCGTACCCCTGGCTTGAGTTCTTTTGGACCCTCACCCTCTCCATCTCCGGCTCTTAGGGAGGAAAACAGCATTCAGAAGACAAAAGTTCTCTGTCCCTGGTCCGCTGGCTCACCTCAGCCCTCCCAGCAATAGGAAGCCAGCACTGCTTAGGAAGCTATTATCATTCTGCTTGGGAGTTCCTGCTGTTCACATTGTCATTGAATCCCTGATAGTGTTATTTAGAAATAAGGGATATTTGCTATCAGTACATTGTGCATGAGACAGAGCATCGTTTCTGAGATAGATTAATCGCCACAGCAAACCAAAATCATTTAATCCATCTCCAAAGCTGTTTGTTGAGAGTGTACTACAAAGCTATAAAGATCATTACTGTTACAGAGCACATCATAATCAAGAAGTTTCCTTCCCTGGAGAGTGCAGGGAGTTATTCCACTATGCTAACTCCATCTAGTACTTTCTGGGTATACCACAACAGGCATAAGAATAAAATGAATGTCTGGTTAGCTTAGGAGTAAGGAAAACATGATTGTTTTCACTGTATATTACTTCCCCTCCAGACTATAGGTTTCCCAGCCAGAAAACTTCCAAAGTGTGGAATTTTGTTGACTTTAGATTATTTGTTTTCTCAACAGCTGAACACCAACCTGACACTTTTCTGAAATGCTGAAGGTGGAGGGTGCAATCAGGCAGTGAAACAGTTTGCTCACTCTGGCTTGGTCAAGACTCTGCTTCTAAACCCAGCAGTCCGTGGGTACCATAAATGTAATCATGGGAAGTAGCTTCACATTTTGGATTTTTGACACCCATATTTTAGAAAGTAACAGTGACAAAAACAAGGCCTTGAGTAGTAAACAAGCCTGGCTAACTTCAACAGACAGAAGACTAAAATCATTTACATCTATGAACTGTATGTGATTCTACACAAAACATTGCATGAGGCAGATTATCCAGCAATAGCTTTACAGTTCATAGATGTAAATGATTTTAGTCTTCATCCAACAGCTTCCTGGGAGGTTTAAAGGAAATGCTATGGGTGCTGTGCTTACAATACAATCTGGCACTTAATAAATACTCACTAGTGCATTATTAGTGTTGTAACAATAGGATTAAGTGCAGGTGCTTTGGGAGCAAACAAGGGACATGTATTCAAGTGGTGGTCGTGTAGGATCACAAAAGACTTCTTAGAGGAGCACCTGGGACCTGAGATGAGAAGCAAAGCAGGATTTGGTTAAGGAAGCAGAAATTTAGGGATGGGAGATAAGAAGAGGATTTCTTAGCAATTTTAAGCAGAGGAAACATTTTACACCAAGTCCCTGGTGACACGAGACAACACAGCACCATCCTGGATTTGATTCCTAACCCTATGGGGTCTCTTAGGTATTGTTCAGTTCATCACGGATCAAGAGATCATTGACTCTAAATTCAAGGTTCTACTTTCCAGGCTTTCGATCATCTTCTCTCTTTTAATCTAACCCTCCTTTAAATGTCAGTGACTCCCTTTTCCAGACAAAGAGGCTGAGTTGTTCTTGGATCCTAATACAAGGCTGGCAAGCCTCTTGCTCTCACCTGTGGTCTTCTCTGGCCCCCAGATTTCAGGGTCTGGCTGACTATCTGAGGCTTTAGCATTGCTGTTTTAAGGCCATTTGTCCTTGTTAGCTTGCTATGGGTGAGTCCTTGGCAAGTGGTGACCTTATCCACACATGCAAACATTTGGGAATGGAAGAGAATAACTCAGTTGATAGCTTAGAAGTCCTGTGGAGGCTGGCATGGGATCCGCTAAAACAAGGAAACATTTAGGTTCAGTGGCTGGACTCTTCCTCCTGTCAAAACAGCTGCTGTCTGTAGAATGGCTATCAGCCAGCTTCCCTGATACCTCTCACAAGGGGACAAAAGACACGGAGGAGGGAAATGCAAGTTAAGGGATTCTGTGAAAAAAACAGAATTCCAAATCCATTCCAAATCCTGGAATGTGTCCTCTACCATCCTCAGGGTGCAGACAGAGGTAAGAAACTTAGCAGTTGATGTGATTATAAACCTCCTGTCCCCTTGCCATGCAGAACTGTACAAAACACGAGCTCCTAGGTGGGATCCTAAGGACTTCCTGGTCCACTGGGAGGAGGATACTGAAAGAATTTAATAGCTGAGCCAGTGGGCAGAGCTAGTTCGAACTTCGGGAATCCCCCATGGAGGGAAAAAGCTTCTCAAAACAGAATTAAATGCAAGTCACCAAGGGAGTTTGGAGCTGTGCAGACTTGAGTGAATCACAATCAGAAACAAGGATTATGTTGCTTAATTTTGAAGACTTCTCTCCTAATTTTCACAAATAAATGTCATTTCTAGTGATCCCTACTCTGAACATGAAGGCAATAAGCATTCTAGCTAATAGAATTCATACTAATAGTGGAATATTTCAGAAGTAAATGTATCTAAATATCCATGTAATATTTCAGAGGTACATGTATCTAAATATCCATTTCAGAAAATAACAAATTTTTTTAAATGTAAAATGTGTAAAAGAACAAAAGAAAAACATTGCTTTTTCTGTTGTGTGTGATGGGTTTTTCCTTAGGTCTGCCACTTCCAATGACAAATCGGGCCCTGGGAATTTCCAGTCTCTGAATCTGTAAAGTATGTTTCCAGAGTGGAAAAGCTGCCACCTTCTTGTTTGTTCATGAGGTAGCATGATGGTAGTGCCTCTGGTAGGGTGATGACACTTCACTATCCTACCGTAGATCCGTCTCATAGCTACCTGAACACAGTGGATTATGGGGGTTGTGCCCACTTTTTTTTTTTTTTTTTTTGTGAGACAGGGTCTCACTTTGTAGTTCAGGCTGGCCCTGAGCTCACTATGTAGCCCAGGCAAGCCACCGCAAACTCAGCAATCCTCCTGTCTCTGCCTCCCGAGTGCTGGGATTACAGGCATGAGCCACCATGCCTGGCACTGTGGTATGTGGTATTGATAGCTGGTGGGCATGAGTCTCCACGCCCAGCATTCTATGTGGTTACCAGGATCGAACTCAGGACTGTGCACTTGCGAGGCAGGTGCTGGAACCACTGAGCTAAATCTCCGGCCCTGTGCCCACTTTCTTGACTGAATAAAACTCATTCTACTTAATGACTCTAAGCAAATGAATATTGTTCTCTGTTTCTCTGTTGAGAGAGAAGACACATGAGATAATCATAACATTATAAGCCTGCAGCACTTACTACAGGAAAGAGCATCACAATGGAATTTCTTCTTTTAAAAAAAAATCACTCTCAGACCAATAACAGACGTCAGATAAAAAATGAGAAAGAAAATGTGACTCCTATGGACTAAATGAGTTGTCAGAGACTGATAGATCACATTAGGTCCCGCCCAAGTGAAAATTAGTAAGACAGAAGTAGTTCTGTTTTATTAGGTACGAAGTTTTAGTTAAAATAGGAAAGGGAGAGGGTAGGTGGCAGGGGATAGAGTGAAGTGATCCATCAACCCACCCCAGCCCATCCCGTTCCATCCAAGATTGCTCCAGATAGGGGCATTTCTCAGGTGCCAACACCTGAAATGTGTTGGTCACCTCAAAGAGATGGTTAGGATCAGGAGAGGAAGGGGCCAGTATGCCAAGCAAGGAAGGTTGGCCTTGACCTTGGGGCGGTGGAACATTGGGATTCTGTTTGGCCATCCAGAGCTTTGAAAAAACAAAAGGCACTCCGTCCTGCAATCCGGCCAGATGTCATTTCTGACAGGTTTCTATTGAAGTCCCATTGTCCGCAAGGGAAGTCTCTTAAGGGGAGTCCTCGAGGTAGGGTCTCCCTTCCTCCCTCTGCACCTGTCCCCTTCTTGGTGGCCAAGGCACGTGGGCAGCCTCCCTCGATTTCATGAGTTCACTTTCCCCCGGGAGCGCTAGGACCGAAGGGACGGGCTCATTTCCCTACCCCTTTTTCTTTCTGTCTGGAATCCTGACACCTCGTCCTCCTGAGGTGGCATTCATGCTTTCTTCCTCTGTGCAGCTATAAACTTAAAGTGGCTGCTAAGAATTACAGTTTGCAGAGGACAGAAAATTTTCAAAAAATCCTACATTTAACATTGTCACGCTAGTGTCTCTTAGAAGCAAAATTAAACTATAATGATAAAAATCAGAACAGTAGTTGCTTCTGGGGAAAATGGCTGGATAGGGGTATTAATGAATGTTCTGGGGTGATAAAAATATGCTATATCTTGCAGGCATATGAGATACACGGGTGTGTGCATTTGTTAAAACTCGCTGAACTGTACACTGAGGATTTGTGCATTTCACTGTAAATCAATTCCAGCTCACTAAGAAATATTTACAAACAGGGAAAAACATAACTGTTACCCTTATAAACATTCTTTAATTAAATCTTTGAATATATTCATGATTATAGCCTTAAGGTAAATTCCTAAGTAGAATTTGGGGACATAGATGGAAGATGGTAGATAGATAGATAGATAGATAGATAGATAGATAGATAGATAGATAGATAGATAGATAGATACATAGATACATAGATACATAGATACATAGATAGATGATAGATGGATTAACTAGATAGACAGATAAATTGATTGATTGATTGATTGATTGATTGATTGATTGATTGATTGATTTAGAGATTTGGAAATATTTTGAAGTTTGTCTTCCAAAACACATACTTTCTTCTTTTACACTTCAGCTAAAATTCAGAACAGACATCAGGATCTTACCTGCCACAGCTTTATCTGTTATTTATACAAATGCAAAGGGAACAGCTTACTCAGAAATGCATAAAGGTAACATGTTGTTTGGAAATTACTAATCCTATTTATTTGCTTAAGGGAGAATGTATGTTTGCTAAATAATATAAGGACAGACAGGATGAATGTCAGATATAAAATCATGTATACCGGAAAGATAATCATGTTTGTTTTCTCTATCTTCAATTCTCTGAGTCCCTGCTTTTCCCCACTGGTAGGAAATCAAACTTCTTCCTATGAGACGCTTGCCCCAGGGGTCCGGTGCACAGACGAGCCCCGGGCTGGGAGAGCCGCCTGGGCCTTCGCTGCTGCGCCCGGTTCTCACTCCCAAGGGCGGCCCCCTTCCCAGGCGGCCGGCTGCCCTGCGTCCTGGGCCGCTTCCTCAGGGCGTGCTCCGGGCCTGCGCTCTCTCCAGGACACGCTGCCGCACAGTCCGGTCTCCGGAGAGCTCCCGCTTCCCAAGCCTCCGGCTCCCAGGTCCCAGCCCGGCCGGAGTCTCTCCGTGGTCCTTGTCCCCTCACGCCCGAAGATTCCAAGCGCTGGAGGCCCGAGCCTGGTAAGCTTGAAAGACGTGGAGATGATTTCTGTTTTTCAGGCGCCTCGGCCGTGGCTTCCGCAACCAGAGCCGGCGTGAAAGCCGAGGCGGCGGGACCCAGGGACATGCTCCGCAGCACAGGCCTTGCGTTCAGACAGCCGAAAGCGCTGCGTGGGGGCTCACGCGGGCCTGCTCCCGACACAGACCTCGGGATCCGTAAATACATACAGTTTCGTGGATGGCCGACCGCCTTTGGCCTGGGAGCAGCTCAGAACACCCCGGACTGATTCAAGGAGCGACAGCACCCACCTCACTCCACCAGCTACCAGAGTCACGGCCGCAGCGTCTGCCCGGGGCGCGGCCCTGTAATTAGTGTCTCTGCCGCACTGTCGGGGACAGCTCCGGCGCAGGCCGCGGTGCCTGTGAACCCAGAACCTGAGCCCCTTCCGGAGCTCGCACACTGAGCTCCCAACCTGCAGGCGGCCGTGCGAGCTCGGGATGTGCGTCCCTTCCCAGTCGCCGCTGGAAGTGCTCATGACGGGGAATGGGCAGCAGCAGGAGGGCAAGGGAAGGCAAGAAAAAGCCACGGACAGTGCAAAGGGTAATAATTAGCTCTTGGATGATCACAATTCGAAATAATTTGAATCTGAGTGATCTTAAGAAGTGGCTTTGGCAGGGCTGGTTTTCTGTTTTTTTTTGTTTTGTTTTGCTTTGTTTTTGAGACGGTCTCGCTTTGTAGTTCAGGCTGGCCCTGAGCTCACTATGGAGCCCAGGCAAGCCTCGAACTTGGCAGTCCTCCTGCCTCTGCCTCTGGAGTGCTGGGATGACAGGCGTGAGCCACCACGCCCGTCTGAACAGGAAACAGAGCGAACACAACCAGACCCAAAGGCAAAGGCCAAAGGGTGCCCGCCTCAGTCAGTATCAGAGCTCTCCTCGCTTCACCATCAGGACAAATCGCACAGTCACATAATTACCGGAAATTCTGTCTCTGAAACCGGGCGAGAGCAGTGTCCCCTCTACTGCTGATCATTCCAGGCCAGGCCGGCTTGGAGCAGCCCGCACCCCAGGGGCAGCAGCCTTCACCTGGGCATAAAACTGCAGAATCAGAGGCTCCAGCTCGCTCCTGGCCGCCTCGAGCCCTCTCCCGCCTTCTGCGAGGAGCATGCCTGGCTCTGACTCGGTGCTGTGCTCTTGCACACGGGCCGCCTCACAAAGGACACAACGACTGTCACACTCAGTGTTAGAGCAGGGCTCGCCCGCCCCCGCTGTGACCCCTGAAACCTCCATCTGAAGTGAAGCCTCCTCATTCTCGATGCAGCAGGGTTGGTGTCTTGCAAAAGCTCTTAGATCAGATCGGCCCCCTGTTTCTGTCTCTTTTTAATTTTAAAACCTTTCCTACATAGAGTTGGACAGAAGAAAAATGACAGTCTGCTCTTTATCTGGGAAGGGAGAGGGAGGATGAAGGTCTTTGGAAACCAGTTCGGATGAGTTTGAAGACAATTAAACAGGTGCCGCCTGTCATCGGTAATTCCTAGACTTCCTTCCCAAACCCAGTGTTGGGCGGTGCCTGCCAATGTGAACAGAGGGTGGGAGGGAGGCCAGTCAAAACCGTGACTCCCTGGTAATGCCCAGGCAATTCTTAGAAAAGCCACTCTGCCATCACAGTACTTGCAATTAGTATGTATTGACCTTGGAAACCATTTTAAAAATCTATATTTACCAGCAATAATATTGAAGCCTTCATCTAACTTAAAAAAAAAACTTCAGCTGCTCAGCTATAGAAATATAGTATGTGACTTTACATTTTCTCTCCATCTTCCCAAGGTCAAGCTCACAAGGTACAGGGAATAGAAAGAAGCCTGATGCAAAAGCTCACTGACCCGAGTAGGGATTAGCTTCCTGAATGTCCCCTGGCACCGTTTCTCTCCTGCATAGCGCAGGAGAATTAAGGCACCTGCCTTTACCAGGATAGCTGGGGCCTGCTGATGAATAGGGCTTAAAAGTCTATTGAATACCCACTGTGTTCAAGTCACTAGACTCACCACTCCACGAGTATGGACTGATTCTTCATATTTCAAGGTGGTATTTTTAGGTATCATTTATACCTATTACATGACAGGTGTATTAACACAGTGATCACTTGTTGGGAAACATGATGAGAAAAGCAAAGGCCTGTGGAGCAGACTGGACGTTGGGCCCCTGCTAGTTCTCTCGTCAGCTCCAAGGCCTTGAGTTTGTGTTTTATTTTCCCTACCAGTGAGTTCAGGCTAAAGTTTTAAATCTTTTACTTCACAAAGCTCATAAGACTATTAAAATGGAAGCACAGAAAATCATCATGTCACTGTTCACAGATTTAGCCCCCTCTAATTCCTGCAAAAAGAAGTTCTCAAGTGGCTCAGGGGAAGGGACTCACCACTATGTTTGAGACTGTTGGGTTCTCCATGGCATCCACCATCTTTTGCCTTTTCTTTTGCTGCTGGTGTCAAAGACAAAATAACATGCTACCAATAGTCATCAACTGCTCTCAGAGGCAACACACACACACAAGCATACTGCACTCACCATGATAGTAGATGATACCAACCAACACTGCTTGACAAGATGCTGATGTGTCAGAGTTAAGAGCAAAGCTTCTGCCGCTGTCAGAGCTTCTGTCAGTCTGGATTCCCTAGAGGAATAGGTTATATATACACAAAGGCTTGCAAGACCCTCAGGTGGATGAATGCAAAAGGGCTGTATGCACCATGCAGATCCACAGGGTCCAGCCAGAGCCAAGGTCCTGGAGCTCGCTGTAGAGTCCTTTGTGAGTTCTTATGAGCATGCTGAAGGCTCTGTCTGGGAAACCGAAGAGTCTGCACCAGAAACTTGGAGACAGACGTTCAAAAGTAAAGGCAAAGACCAGAGTCCTCCAAATAAAGACAAGTGAGATTTCCTTCCTTCTCTCATTCCATCCAGGATAGAAGCTTGTTGGTTGATCCCACCCACATTTGGGGTGAGTCTTTCTTCTTCAGTAAGTGCGTCCTCCAAACATACTGAGAACTATGTAACCAAGCAATTAGGCATCTCTTGTTCAAGCTGAAACCCCAGCTGTGTTTCACAAAGACCCACCCTGCAGACCTCCTGCACTGGAGCTCTTTGGGCTTTCCCTCCTTGTTCTTGGCTGAGAAGGAAGGTGGCTGACCTCTGGATCACTTCCCTGTTGTGGCGAATCTCAACTTGTGACCTCCATCCTCTATTAGTGTACAGAGAGGAGACTCCAGTGAGAGCTGAGCCTGGTCTGTCCTGTTTACTTCTGTTCCCCCAGTGCCTAGTATAATTCCAGCCCCAAGGCAGGTACAGAATAAGCATCTATGGAAGAAATGATGAAGTTATTCTCCTCCTCTCTTACATGGATCACAACACACGTGAATATGAATGGAATCATTAGGATGTTACAAGAGTTGGTCCATATTGCCATGTCCAAAGAAAAAACTATACTTGGATTTCAGGAAAACTCATCATGTCATATTTTCTCAAGGCATTGAAAAGAACAGCAACAGAATTGGTTAGGCTGTGGTTTGTTTGTTGATTTGGCTTTTGTTCTCATTGGCTCACCTTTAGATCCTTACTTCTTTGCTTCCTGATCCACTGTTAGTCCTTTGATTTGAACTTCTTACCCAGTCCTTTGGATCTCATAAAAATCATAGCATAAAAGAGATGTGGAGATCTCTACAGATACTGTTCTCTCCCTCAGAGTGTTGTCTGAGCTTTGTCTCAGACATAAAGAGGGACTTTGTCCCATTTTTATCTCAACTGAAATCTCGGTCATAGTTTGAATGATCATGTTAGTGGGACTTTCTTTTACACTTTTCACCTCCCACCATTAGGGCAATAAATGGTTCCCTCTTTGTTTGCAGAGTGGTAGTTCATTTGGCCGATTGTGTTAGTTACTTTTCTCTCATTGATGAGACATATTACCTTATACCCAAAGCCAGAGAGGAAAGGGTTTATTTGGATTAGTTTGTAGAGATTTCAGTCCATAGTCAGCTGGTTGTGAGGCTGGAACAGCAAACAGACATCTAGAAGAGAAACAACATGGCGCACACAAGGCAGCAAAGAGGTAACAAGAGAGAGGCAGTTCGTGGTACTCGCACCATAGCAATGGCCACAAGAGAGGAAAAACTGCTTGTCATTCTGCCTCTTTTATCCCATCAAGACTACTGGAATTAGGACAAGGTTAAACCTCTCACTCATGTACAGTGTATTAATAATCACCCACTCTAGGCGGGCGTGGTGGCTCACGCCTGTAATCCCAGCACTTGAGAGGCAGACAGGAGGATTGCTGAGTTTGAGGCTTGCCTGGACTCCATAGCGAGCTCAGGGACAGCCTGAACTACAAAGGGAGAGCTTGTCTCATATAGATAGATAGATAGATGATAGATAGATAGATAGATAGATAGATAGATAGATAGATAGATAGATAGATAGATAGATAGATAGATAGAGGAGGTAGATAGATGATAGATGATAGAGATAGATAGATAGATAGATAGATAGATAGATAGATAGATAGATAGATAGATAGATAGATAGATAGATAGATATTCGCCCACCCATAATCCCAGCATCATACATCCCAGGTTCAGCAGCCTCTGACCAAATGAGGCTTTGGGGGAGATCCAGACACAAACCGTAATACCAATGTAATGCTTGCTAGCTATTAATTATTTATGTTTGTTTCATTTACCAGGGTATAAGTTCCCAAAAGGGCATGGAGCACATTTTATTCATTACTGTCAGTGGGGCTTCCAGCATGATAGACATTGTTGAGTATGTATCATGAAGCTATCATTAAAAAAAGAAAATTAAGAAGTAATGTACGCATATCAGATTCACGCTTATCATCTCCTTTCTCCTTCAGTGTGCACACTCAGACACCAACATCCCCCCCACACACACACAATTGTGAGCATGTCTCTGAAAGCTTAGTACATTTTATGGGGTTACAAAGGCCATTGCGTGCACCCAAAATGGTATAGTTCCATTGTCCAAATCCCTCCCCACAATCTCAGGTGGGCATTTTGCATCTCCTTACCGTGGAGTGGTTCTGTTTTTATCTCTGCTTTTACAATTAGAACAGCTGCATCTTCATTTCTCTAAATCCCATTTCTCCCTTTTCAAATTTGTTGTAGGAAAAATAGACAAAGAGTAGTGCAAATTAAGGGAATGCATTTGGCACCTGCTGTAGACTGTCTGTATCCTGCTAAAAGGCGTATGTTGAAATCCTAATCCCCAATGTGATGATGTCAGGAGGTGAGGTCTTGGGCAGATCCCTTAAGAATGGGACTGAGTCCTCATAAAAGAGATCTGTGAGAGCTTCTCCCCGTTTCCACCAAAAGAGGGACACAATGGGGAGACAACTGTCTATTTCTCAGGAAGTGATGCTCAGCAGGCACAAAATCTGCTGGCATCTTGAGAATGCACTTCCCAGCTCTCAGAACTGTGAGCCGTAAATTCTCATTGTTTAAAAGTGTCCAGTTGATATTGTGTTGTACCAGCTGAAAAAAAAACTGAGGTGCTACATAGCATTCTCTTACTTGGTTTTCATACAAGGCTGAGTGGTATGGTGGCTACAGTAAAATTATTGTTATTGTAATTTTTTTTCATGGCTTTGACATATAAGTCGTTATCCTGTGGGAAAAATACCTCCTTTCTTAATCATGGTTGACAGTTTATTTTACAATTCAGGAAAAAATGAGCATTTCTCATAAGTTCTAGTGTACCTTTAAGAACGTGTCCTCTTATTCAAGGCTCACACGATCATACTCAGGTCTGGCTCAGTTGCTTCTAAGAGCCAGAGTGTAACCTTGGCTTTATAAAGACAACACTAAACAACTATAAAGGCAGGAGCCAAGTTTTTCTTTCTTCTCAGACTTCGTGTGGTCTTTCTCACCCAGGCTGCATTAGAGGTTGTGTTCCAGCTGCTGTGTAAATCCAGTCTGCCCACAACTGACTTTTTCTGAGCTTTTGGGTTTGATCTGCACATCCATAACCAAGTCAACTGTTTGATGCTTTCCCAACACGTGATTCTCCAAAGAGGAGTCTGATGAGTTAAGTGAAGAACACAAGCCAGTTTTTGGATACTGATTCTAGAACAAGTCCCTTTAATCCAATCAATCATGGCTCAGGGGAAGGCCCCCAGCACGGGCTTATGTACTTGGGCAGCATACACGAGAACCAGTGTTTCCAAAGGAGGCCCAGTCAGGGCTGTGAAGGCAGCTGAAGTGTTCCCCCAGCAAGGGTCAGCAGACTTGTACTGCGGAAGGCCAAAAAATAATGTAAGTATTTTTACTCAGAGTCTCTGTACAACTAATAAATGTTGCCATTTTTGGTACAGAGGTAGCCATAACCAACTTGAAAAGTGTGACCGGGTTCCAATAAAACTTTACTTACAAAGCAAGCCAGACCAAGTGTACAAGTTGTAATTACTCATGCCTACTGCAGATTAGCACATGGATAATTACTGCAATATTTGGGAGCAGTACTATAGGTGTCAGGGCCATCAAAAATCATTCTCTCAAAAAGAACTTTTTATTGCAAGGGTATCAGAAGTCCCAAGTTAAAATATTCAAATATGTTAAAATAAGACAGTAAATAACATAATAGCTACAAGCCACTATAGCTCACATAAACTATGATTAATTTTTTAATTTTCTTAAATTTATTACAGTAAATTTATCTATCTTCTCTTCTGTTTGTTTTTTTTTTTTTGAGACAGGGTCTCATTTTGTAGTTCAGGCTGGCCCTGAGCTCACTATGGTGCCCAGGTAAGTCGCCGTGAACTCAGCAATCCTCCTGTCTCTACCTCCCGAGTGCTGGGATTACAGGCATGAGCCACCACATCCAGCACTATGGTATGCGGTGTTGATTGTTGGTGGGCATGTCTCCAAGCCCAGCATTATATGTGGTAACTGGGGATCGAACTCAGGACCTTGCGCTTGCGAGGCAGGCGCCGGAACCACTGAGCTAACCCTCCGGCCCTTTTACTCCATTTTTAAGAAAGTGATACTTCTTTTCCACCAAGAGGTGGAAAATGCTAGTTTGGAATTATAAATAAGACATTTCTAAATCTCTGAAGACATACAAGAGAAATCATGAGGGATGAATTTGGTAAATCTTGCAATTCTTAATCCAACGCAGCTTTTTCACTTATGAATGTTTAAGTGAAGAGTTTTTAAATTTTAATAAGCAACATTTAATATCAAGTATAAAAAGCAACAGACAATAGATTCCCTATTGCCCATGACCTTCAGGTTTGAAAATTCGTCAGGGCCCAGGGCAGTCTGCATAGCTCCCTGAGATGGAAACAATGACAATAGATAACAGAAGAGAAAGACCAGCATCTGATTTTTTAATTCTATTTATATGTATGCGGATGATGGTACTAACAAAGAAGAAGAAAGACAATCTTCATTAGAAATGCACATTCTTCTCTCTACTAGTGGAATTTCAAATAAATTATTCCACTTCTCAGTGCTTTAGTGTCTTTTCATCTGTATATGGGGATAGTAATACCTGGGGATCATGGAGAGAAGTGAATCAGTCCTCTACATTTAAAGAGTGTCCAGCAGAATACATGGTACACAAAAAGCACTCTTCGCTTGCTACTTCTTTCCCCTTTTACTTCCTCCTCAAGTATAGCTGGACATGTTGCTAGGGGTCTTGAGGTAAACTCTGTCTTTTCTTATTATAAAACACAATTCAGGGAAAGGTGCATGCCTGCCTGCCTCCCAGTTCTCACAGATCTGAACATCCTACCGTCATGAAAAATTGTTCAGGACTCTTTTGTGTTATTTGTATATTTTGGATACAGATAAGCACTTGTTAGGTTTGTCACAAGTCATTTTTTTTCTTTCTTTTTAAAATGTATATGGACTAGACTCCATTCTCTGTCAAGTTGTAAGTCCACCAACCCCATGATGACACAAATCAGCTTTAATCCTGAGGAAAGTGTCTACCTAGCACTGGCCAAACACATGCTGCCCCCATCCTTTACCACACCCATTTCTTCTTTGTTCCTATTGTTTTTCAACTTCCACAAGGTCATATAAATTGCATCACAGTTTAACTAGAAATTTAGGTTTATATTATTTGACATTTATTTGCTGTTGTGTGTGTTAAAGGCTTGCTCTTTTTATTAGCAGAGGAGGAGTATTACATTTTGTTACAGTTTGTTTTATGACCCAAAATTTAATCTACCTTGAATTTATTCTATCTGTAACTGAAATAAATGTGAATTTTTCTGTTGCTGGTGGAATTGTCTGTATATGTCAGGTCAAGGTTTTTGATTGTTTGTTTGGGTTTTTTTTTGAAACAGGGTCTGGCTTTGTAGTTCAGGCTGGCCCTGAGCTCACTATGTAGCCCAGGCAAGCCTCAAACCCAGCAATCCCCCTGCCTCTGCCTCCTGAGTGCTGGGACTACAGGCCTGAGCCACCATGCCCGGCATTTGTGGTACTGATTGCTGGTTGTGGTATTGTTGTACGTGGTTACCAGGGAGCGAACCAGGGACTTTGCGCTTTCTAGGCAGGCACCGGAACCCTGAGCTAAATCTCTGGTCCCAGGTCAAGTTTTTAATAGTGTTGTTCAGGTCAGGTTTTAATGTAATTTTGGTATGTTTTTATTAAAATCTACACACATTACCTTTTCTACTCATTCTGTCAATCTTCTTTTTCAGTCCTTTTTTATTTTATTTTCTTGAAACATGTTTATGATGCTCTCTCATTTCCACTATTGACTTATTATATTTCTAAAAATGTCTAGAAAACTCTCTTAAGAGTTAACAATTTTTATATTTGGTTCTTTAATGAGTCTATTTGCAAACAATAATATAAAATATATTGTTCCATATCTGTATATGAATCTTAAAATATATTCCCAATCTCCCTTCCCAACTTTTGTATTATTATTATTACCATCATTATTATACATTAAGTGTTATTTAAAGATATGGCAAATGTTTAAATTTTTAACAATTATTACAGTAAAAGACATATTGTCATTCTGTTCCCACTTGCTTCAGATACAATTAACCCACTACTCTTTCTTCTCACGGACTTGTAGACTTCCTTTTTCTTGAGTATCTTTACTTTACTTGCTGTTGTGGCTTCCTCTGTATCTCGTATCAGTTAAAAATATTTATCTTTTATGGTCACTTTGACTTTGAAAAAGAGCCAGAAGTCTCACAGTGCAAAATCCTGTGGATAGGTGAGTAAAGACACATCTTAATGTTTTCACTTGACAGAAATTGCTGTAAGCATTTTGAATTAATTTAGGAAACAGAAGCAACCATGAAAAGATACTCCTGAAAGAGCGCTTCAAAAACAGATTCAGAAAATGACAAGAATGAGATTAGTGTGTTCTATGCAAGGAAAAGGATTTTGAAGGGGATTAACAACCATGTGCCTTTTACTGCAATAAATTTTTTAAATTTAAACATTCATTCCCTTTTAAAATTTCTGTTTAGTGATTATAGATTTAGATGTACAATAAGCACAAAAATACAGTATAAGACAAATAATACATTGAAATCATCTGCAAATGCAAAATGAATACAGTTTTGGGGTAATTAAAAGTAGTAAATAAGTTTTATAGTTTTTTCTTTTTAAAGTCCTTTTATGGCATTTTCATTTCTTTTGTGTGTGTGTGTGTGCATACATCAAAATTTCTATCTAGTATCATTTTCCTTTTGCTGGAAGAATTTTACTCTTTTCTGTAGTATAGTTCTCTTGGAAATTAATTCTCTCAAGTTTTGCTTTCCTGAGAAAATCTTTTATTTCTGCTCTATTTGAAAAAAGAATACTTTCTCTGATTATAAAATTCTAGCTTGACTTTTTTTTCCTTTCAACACCAGAGATGACACTCCATTGCCAGATAACCTGAGTAATCTCAGATAAGAAGTCTGCAGTATTTCTTTTTTTTTTTTTTTTTTTTTTTTTTTTTTTTTTTTTTTTTTTTTTTTTTTTTTTTTTTTTTTTTTTTTTTTTTTTTTTTTTTTTTTTTTTTTTTTTTTTTTTTTTTTGAGACAGGGTTTGGTTTTGTATTTCAGGCTGGCCTGGAGCTCACTATGTAGCCCAGACAATCCTCAAACTCAGCAATCCTCTTGCCTCAGCCTCCTGAGTGCTGGGATCACAGGCATGAGCCACCACACCCAGCATTGTTGTATGTGGTTACCAGGGATGGAACTGTGGACCTTGCACTTGCTAGGCAGGAGCTGGAACCACTGAGCTAATCTCCAGCCCAGTAATTCTTATTTTTATTATCTCCTTAACCCATCTCTGTTTCCCTTGGATACTTTCAAATTTTCTTTTTTGTTTTGTTTCTTGTTTTTAGAAGTTTAAGCAGGAAATATCTAAGATTGCTTTTGTAAAGATTCTACTTTGGATTTGTACATCCATAGTTTGTCATCTGTCAATCTTGGAAAGTCCTCATCCATTATCCTGCTTTTGTTTCTCATTCATTTCTGTGGCATTATTTTCACATTAATTGATTTGTCTTTGTCTGTGTGCATCTCCTTAGGGGCTTCCAGAGGTGATCTTCATCTTTGCTACTGTATTTTTATTTTTACAGTCCTTCCTAGTTTTGACTCTTCATAGTTTCCCTATCACTAGTGAGATTCCTTTCTGATCTTGCAGTTTTTCTACATTTTTTTCATGATGATCTTTAACATATTTATCATAGTTATTTTAAATTTTTGGTCTTACAACTTTTATTTCTTATCTAAACTTGATTCAATTGATTACTTCTGGTGTTAGTACTATAATGTGCTATTTTTTCCTTACTTGTTTCTTTCATATGCAAGAGTTTTCAAAAGCTTTTTCATTGAAAGCCTGTTATCATGCACAGGTTAGTCAATACATAAAGTAACAGTTTTTTGTGTGTTTTTGTTTTTGACAGGGATATGGATACATTTTTTTCCTGTGAGATTGTTACTGTGAGAGATTGAGTCAGTCTAGTGAAGAATTGAGGTAGTTTGGGTGTTTGGTGTCGTTTTTCCTTGTGCCACAGACTTCACATACTATTGCTACCTTCCCTTTAGGGTGGGGAAAGTTTGCTCAGAGGTTTTACAAACTGTCTGGTCCAGCCTCGGCTTTGGATCCTGACTTTGTGCTGTGTGACAGTGACGATTACCTCAGCAGTTCTCCGCCATGAATTTGTACTCAGAAGAGCTGGCTAGCATGACAGTGAAGAGGAAAAGGGAAATACTCTCTTGCGTCAACTAAACTGCAGCCTCAGGGCACCACCAAGTCCCTGACTTCCGGCAGTGTAGCTTCCTTCTGTGCTCTGGCCCTGCCCCAGCTCTATGTCCTGCTCACCATCTTCTGCCTCCTCTAGGAAAAGGTAATTCTTACTTCTATTAGTTGCAGGGTCTGAAATAGTTCAGGGCTCACTGCTTCTTTCTCCTTCTCGGCAAGGCATTGGCGTGTTTGTCTCGTAGCAGCTTCTATTCCCTCCCCGCAGATTTACCCCACAGAAAGAGTCTTTTGGTCTGTTTCCGATCTATTTTTGTGACATCTCTAGAGAGGAGGCTAAATGTTGGAGCAAGCTTTCGCTTTATCCGCGGTTCCATGGAGCTGTAAACTGTCATCCACTCCAACCACCAAGCCCCACACACTCAGCGCTTTACCAATTTGTTGACAGCTTAGATAGAATTTCTTACTTGTATCTTTCTCTAGACCCAGGGGAAAACCACTCAGGTTCTGTCTTTCCCAAAGTTACCTGTCTCTCTAGGTTTGGCAGTAAGCATTTACTGAATGACTTCAGCTCTTTGACCAATTTTTTAAAGTTGTAAACTTCAGGTTTGTCCAGCATTTTTTTTGTTGATAAGGGTGAGAATGATGCTGTTCCAAACTCTATATTGGAACCAGAAACTGGAAACAGCTGATTTTTAATTTTCTTTGTCTTTTCCCCCAGTGAAAATATTTCAGCCTCTGGCTATAAGTATTTTTAATTCCTCCGCTACCATTTTGAAAAGTATTATGTCCCTTTATCTTTTTCCATCCAATTTTTTCCTTTGTATAGTTGGAACTATAATGCCATTATTTGGCTTTTTCAAGCACCTCATACTTACAAAATACTTTGAACCATGTGAATAATTTTCTCTGTACTAATCGCATGGGGCAAATGAGAAGCATCTGCCCTTGTTTGGCTGAGGGAATTGAAGCATAGAGAAATGTAGTCATTTATCTAGGATCAGGGTAAAACCATCCTAAAGCTCAAGAACTGATATATTAGTTATTTTAGGCACCTGCTCTGACATTTCACTGGGGCCAAAGTGCCAGAATGTTCTCCCCCAGAGCCACAGGGAGAAATCATGCCTCATTAGAGTAGTTACAATAGTAAATTTTTATGTATTTTGAACATTAAATTTAAACTCAGTCTAGATAAATGACTTGTGTGATTTCTAGAAAGCTTTGCCAAGTCTTTACTATATACTACTGAGATCAGGGCGGGCTGTGGTAGAGAAAAAACTTTAATTTTCTTATCACTTTAGATCCTAGCAGGCAACAGATAAAGAAAGAGTGTCAAGAGGGGCCAGAATGGAAGAAATATAGTTCCATATTGGACTGATAACTAACTTCTTCATTTTACCCAGGGGAGTCTCTAGCTTCAAGGGCCCCTCCTTACAGTGATGGAACCTGCATTCTCTAATCCTCTCCTGAAACACTTTTGTTTCCAAGCCCTGAAGTTACCAACTGGTGTTCTTATTTTTGGCTTCTTTGTCTCTCATTCAACGTTGTCCTTTACACAGCATATTCAGACTACATCCTTTCCCTAACAGGGAATTAGTGTTGGATCTTAGAGCGTGATAAGAAGAGAAGTAGCGAACAATATTTCTCAGCAATCTAAGATCAGCCACCATCCTTTCTTCTATTTTTTAAAAAAAAGGCTTTTAGTTTTAAACAGAAGAAAATTTTTTAAAGGATGATATAAAGTGCCACAGCCTTACTCTTTTTTCGTTAAACTTCCATGGTCAATCTTAAAGTCAGGCTATAATGACCACTGAGCTTATAAATTTGAGCAGAACACAAAGTGGGAAGTTATGAATTGTCAATAGCATGGGCAGGGAAGCTGGGGAGACGGGTGAATCTGAGCTCAGATGTTAGAAATGGTGCTGAGGGCTCCCTTTTGCATAGTGTGACTGTTATTGGTGACCTATCAACTTGACTAGATTCAGAAATGGCTAACATTTAGGTCCTTTATCCATTTTGATTTTAGTTCAGTGTATGATGAGAGCTAGTGGTCTAGTTTGAGACTTCAGGCATGTGGAAAGCCAGTTTTTCCAGTGCCATTTATTAAGGATGCTGTCTTTCTTCCACTGAATGTGTTGGCCTATCTGTTAGATTAGGTGGCTGAATGTGTCTGGAGTTATTTCTGCATCTTATTTTCTGTCCTGTTGATCCCCAGGTCTGTTCCTTTGTCAGTAACATGCAGTTTTTATCACAGTAGCTCTGTAGTATAATGTCAAGTCAGGGACTGTGAGACTCCTACCTGGCCTTTGTTTCCAAGAATTGGGTTTGGTATTCTGGCCCTCATCAGATTGCAAGTGAGTTTTCAGTATGTTTCCTCTAGTTCTGTGAGGTCTGCTGTTGGTATTTTGATAGGGATTGCATTAAATCTGTATAAAAGTTTGGGGAATATGGGAATTTTTACTGTGTTGCTTCTTCCTACCCAAGAAGCAAGGGCTGTCTTTGCATTTTCTGATATCCTATTTGATCTCCTTTTTCAGAGTATTGTAATTTTCAATGTAAAGACTTTTTACTTCCTTTGTTAAGACTGATTTGTATTTCCTTTTTTCAATGCCATTGTAAAAGACATGGTTTTCCTAATTTTTCTCTCAGTAAGTTTGTTGTATATGTACAGGAACTATATTACTTTCTGAGTGTTGACTTTGTACCCAGCTACATGACGGAATTTGGTTATTAAATCTAAAAGTCTTTTGGTGGAGTTTTTGGGGCCCTTAGACAAAGTAACATGTTGTCTGTAAGTAATGATAGTTTAACTTCTTCCTTTCCTATCTTTATTCCTTTTATTTCTTTCTCTTGTTTAATTGCAAACATCAACACTAAATCTGCTAGAAGAGAGAATAGGTAGAACTCTTGAAGACATAGGTACTGGCAAAGATTTTATGAATAAAACCTGATCACAAAGGAAATATTACAAAGAATCAAAAAGTTATTAATAAGAACTCATTGTATTAAAAAATTTTGCATAGCAAAGAAACCACCAACAGAGTAAAGAGACAACCAACAGAATAGGAAAAAGGTTTTGCCAGTTGTTCCTCAGACAAAGGACTGATATCTAAATATATAAAGAATCTGAAAAAAATCAAACTCCCAAATTTAAAGATCCAATTCAAAAATGGGCATCCGAGATGAAGGTACACTTCTCAAATGAAGTAAAAATGGCAAAAAAAAAAAAAAAATCTATGAAAAAAATGTTCAACATCACTGGTCATTTGAGAGATGCAAAGTAAAACAATACTGAGATTCTCATTCCAGAAGAAATGGTTATTAACAAGAAATCAACCCATAATAAATGCTGGTGGGGCTCCACTGTTCCTGGGAGTGTAGATTGGTGCAACCACTGTGGAAATCAGTGTAGAGATTCCTTACAGAGCTAGGTTTAGAGGTGCTATTTCACCCAGCCATCTCTTTTCTTGGTATCTTCCCAAAAGAATTAAAACCATCATAGCACAGTCATATATGCATACCCTGTTCATAGCGGCACAGTCTATAATAGCTAAATCTGGGAAACAACCCACACACACATCAGCCAGTGAACGCATAAAGAGGGTGTGTGTTTTTTAATAAAATGGAGTACTTTTCAGCCATAAAGGAAGATAAATTTAAGACATTTGTAGCTAAATAAGCTTCTCTTCCTTTATATGAGAGCATCGTGTATTCTGCCCACCAATGGGCAAGCTGACTATATACATGAGAACCTGGAATCAAACTACTCTTAGGAGCCAAAAGGACACTTGGACTTCTGTAGGATCTTCCACATGAAGCCATATTTATTTTGACTGGGTACATGAGTTTCAGTTGCCATGAAGTTGGAAATAACAAGTTACAAAGAAACTAATGGAATTTAGTGGAACACTGACACATCTGAGACTTAACAGGAACTTGAGTTCTAAAGATTTAATCGCTCTGTGCTTATAAGTTGACTGTCATTTACCCGCTGGATTTCCTCACACTGTCTACTTAAAGCTACCAATTGCCCTGAAGACTGCCAACTAAAAGAATGCTTTAAAAATCATTGTACTTGTGGGCTAAAAACCAAATACTATACTACTGAGCTTAAACTCTCATGGAGAAATACTAACCTTTCAGAAAATGGAACAACAGAAGAACCCACCCTAAATTACCAGTGATAACTTTTTTAGGATGGCAGGGTGCGAAAAAGAGTGAGAGAAATCACAAAGGTATGAGAGAGGAATAGGGATAAGCAATAACATTCAAAAGATGCCATCCATATGCAAAAAATAAACCTCCACCTAAGCCTTGCCTCTTATCCAAAAACTAACTCAAACTGGATCATATTCCTAAATGTAAACAAATTATACATTCCTAGAAGGAAATAGAGAAGGACACCGTCCTGACTTAGAAATTAGGCAACAAGACATTAGAAATATCCTCTGAATTACAACACTTATTGGAAAAAAATTCACATATTTAAAACCTTTGGTCTGATGTGGTCAATGTTAATGGAACGAAAGAACCTACAGACCGTGAGTAAATATTTGTGACCCACATATCCAATATATGTAGAAACTTAATAGGTATCAAATCCATTATTTATTATTATAAATCTCAAATCTCACTATTCTATATTTAAAAAGCCAGCTTCAACATGTTGCATACAATATAATTACTTCTTTATGATATTCTTAATAACATACAACTGTAGGAATGGGGAGAATATTATCAATGGTTTCTAGGGGATGGAGGTTAGAAATATAAAGGGATGGTATTAGACGATATGTGAAGGAAGAGAGAAAGGTCATTTATGTTGATTGTACTGACAGGTACATCAACATATACATTATTAAAATTCATACAATCCATACAGCCCCAAAAGTTAATTTTAGTCTGATCATTTATAAAATAAATTTTGAAAAGATGCAAATTTAAACCAAAAAGAAAAATAATTTTCAGCCTTGACCTCATTTTACAATATTAATTTAAGTCTAGGGACCAAAGTCATGGAATGACTGTGGACTGTCACTGTGAACCAATATGATTATAGAGCTAAATCATGATTCTAGAGAAAAGTTCCCTGGACCTCTGAAAGCAGCATTAAGTGAGAGATGGATAGGTCTTTGCAGGTGTGGTCAGCCATCAATGGTCACCCTGCTAAATCCTGGCACACCAGAGATATCTGTCTCAATTATTTAAATTAGCTTCAGCTATTCAAACTGGCCTCAAATTCCCCAGGGAAGGCCCAACCCACCAGTTTTTTTGTTTTGTTTTTTGCTTGTTTGTTTATTTGTTTTTGAGGCAGGATCTCACTTTGTAGTTCAGGCTGGCCCTGAAGTTACTATGTAGCCCAGGCAAGTCTCGAACTCAGCAGTCCTCCTGCCTCTGCCTCCCGAGTGCTGGGATTACAGGCGTGAGCCACTTTTTTTTTTTTTTTTTTTAGACAGGGTCTCACTTTGTAGTTCAGGCTGGCCCTCAGCTTACTATGTAGCCCAGGCAAGCCTGGAACTCAGCAATCCTCCTGCCTCTGCCTCCCGAGTGCTGGGATAACAGGCATGAGCCACCATGCCCCGCCCTGTGGTATGTGGTATTGATTGCTGGTGGGCGTGAATCACCATGCCCAGCATTCTATGTGGTTACTGGGATCGAACTCAGGACCTTGTGCTTGCGAGGCAGGTGCCGGAACCACTGAGCTAGATCTCCAGCCCGTGAACCACTTTTACGTATTATGCAGACTAATTGCTGGTCATGTTTTAGTGTGTTCTCTGTGGTTTGCTCTTTTCTGCCTGGTAGGGTCTGTTTTCTTGGTCTCTCTGATCTATACAGGCCTCCTAAAACCAGCGACATAATTATGTGATTTTCAGATCACTTGTTTCCTAGACTTTCATTTCTTTCCTAGGATCATTTATCAATTGTTCCCTTTGAGTGAAGTGGAATGGCCTATGCTTGGAGAGGACTGTGGTCTTTTTCTCTCTTCGACTCTTCCATCATGGAGACGCAGTGAAACACCCTTGAGGCCAGGATGTTCCAGCCACACTCCCCTCTCCCCGAGCTCCAAGAGCAAGTGGTAAAGTCACGTGGATCTCCCTGAACTGCCAGCTAGCATTTACTGCTGTCTCCGAATTCTGAATAACAGGTCTATTAGTCAGAACTGTTAGAATATAGGAAGGAAAATCCTATCGGACATCACCACCCTTTTCCCCATCTTGATACTTGTACTAGGGTTTCTGTGCAAAGTGTCCTTGTCACATAGATTCAAATTCATATTTAGTTAACACTGCAACTACCTGTTGCACACCAGTACATTCTCTGTACGTTGGCTCACTTAATCACCCCATACCACTATCATCTTGAAAGTATTTGTTAAGCACCACTGTACATTACGTACCATGTTAAACTTTTTTTTGTTGTTTTTTTTTTGTGTTTTGTTTTGTTTTTAGATAGGGTCTCACTTTGTAGTTCAGGCTGGCTCTGAGCTCACTATGTAGCCCAGGCAAACCTCGAACTCAGCAATCCTCCTGCCTCTGTCTCCCAAGTGCTGGGATTACAGGCATTAGCCACCATGCCCGGCACCATGTTAAACTTAAGACAAAAGCCATTTAAAGGTCTTTCAGGCCCTTGCAGCTTAAAGGCACAGCATTTCCATATAGGTGCATGCACTTTTAGAGGGTTTATTTAAATGTTTGCACTGTGTACATTTAAGAGGGGACATCTTCAAATGTGGGTACCCTAACATTTAACCCAGAAATATAACTTCCCGCTTTGGGAGGTAGTATGCACTGTGGCATACATAACTGCCTGTAACCATTGCAAAATAAATTAATGTGCACATCAACAAAATTTTTGGTGGTTACATGATGCTTTTTGTCGTCCACAGTATCAGGCTGGTGAATGACAATGGTAGGTTTTTATTTGTATCATGGGCAAATTTGTCACAGCCTAGAAGCTTTAGACAAGTTTCCATTGAAGCCTTGGGCTAACAAATGTTGAGCGCTTCATGACAGGACAGTGCTATGTCTGCGGGTCCTGTGCCCCCTTGTCATGGCAAAGCAGAGCGACAGCTAAGCAGAGGCAGAGTGCAAAGTCTGGGTCGCTAATTCTTTCACTTAAACTGATGCCAAAATCAATTTTGAAACATTATCTTGAAGTTGCTTTCAACTTGATCTGGATGTTTCCCTTCAGCTAGAATATCACCCCCTACACTGGGATCTTTATTACATCATGCTAATCTAATTTAAATGCATTTTTACTGTACTCAGTTTAATGAATGTGGAATGTGTCACTATGAAATTGCATCATTAATTTGATAAATAGGACTTGAAGGTATAATTTTTTCCAGCATTGCAGGCTAATGAAGCTAAAATACATATATAATAAGAAGTGTAAATAATAAATTATTCTTAGGAGCAAAAAAATTAATTAGATCTTACTTCAAATTGCATCTCAATGTCAGTTTTTTTCCAAAACAACTGACTTTCAAACTATTTGGAACAGCATTGTAAGCCTTGGAAAGGCTTTCTCAGGTGGTTACCTTCCATCCTGGGAATCTGCTTTAAGAAAATGCTGTTGTTCAAAAGTCCTTTCAAGATGCCAGTATGGATCCCCTGTTGTCATTTCTACCAGGCATTTAGAATATCTAGATGAATTACTCTTCTTCTTTAAGTTTCACGGTTTTATTTTTTTCATAGAAAACTCCCCAAATCCTTTTGGATAGTATGTTGTAGAAATGAAAGGAGAGAGAAAGAGACAGAAACAGAGACACAGAGAGACAGAGAGACAGAGAGGCAGAGAGAGAGGGAACAAATCCTTATATGCACATTTGTCCATAAAGGTGACAGAGTTCCATTTCTTGTGATTTCAGGGCAAGGTCTCCTGCACCAGGAGCTATGCCTGTGTCCTCCCTCAGCCAAAAGGTGTGACAACGGAGAGCAATGGGTCTCATCCCTGCGCTGGTCAGATGCACACTCTGGATAGGTAAGAGAGAAATTAGCTGGTTAATATGTGCACTAAAAACCAGGCACTAAATACTCTTCCAAATGAGTTTCTACAGTCTGGGTGGAGAAGAAGTTGTAACATGACTGATAAGTACCTATGGCTTTGGGTTCAGCTCAGGAGCAGTGACTTTCGTATTTGTACACACTGGTTATTAATTCCTGGAACCCTCAGTGAGAAAATCTTTGCAGAGGATACTGACTATAACTAGCCCAGCGGCTTAGAAACACAAAGACAACAAAAGCCCGAAGGCGAGCTAAGAGATTGACCACTTGGAGGCTGCAGTCTTTGTTTTTAGTCTGTGTATTAATTTTTAAAACTAAGTTTGCCTCCCCCACAGTAAGCGCTTAATTTTGATCTACCAGACATGAGGATCGTTTATAGGTTCATAGTCAAGATGAAATGAAATTATTTCCTTGCAGAAAAGTTCCAAGGAAAGTGGAAACACAGCTTTCGGAATCAGAATGGACTGTGGGGGTCCAGGCACCCTCTGTGTATCCCCGTGCACTGCTCTGTGCCATCCAGACAACTTACCCTGCTCTGCGCCTTCCTGGCCTGATGCAGGTCCTGGGCCAAATGCTGTCCTTGGTCTTACTTTCCATTCCTAGTGCGTAGTTTAACAAGCACTGTTTTTCTTCCTTGCTATTTGATCTGGAGCCAAAATTCTGACGCGGCATCAGTTTTGTTGCCAGATAATGCATTAAACCTTACTAAGGGGTAAACATAATGATCTTCATTAAACCCTTTCAATGAACCCACCTCCTGCTTCTTCAGGTTGAGAAAAGCACTGACAAGGAACATTGTGGAAGCTTCATGGAGCTATTTTCTTCTTGTAACAGGGGGAGGGAGAGATGAGTGGCAGCTTTTAGGGGGCAAAAGAAAGTGAGGTAAACATAAAAGGTTTCGTGAGATTTCCTCTCCTAATGGCAAAGTTTTAGAGCAATAAATCACAATTCAGTCAATACCATTAGTTTTGGGGCATTATAGACCCTCATTAAAGTGCATAAACAATTATATTTATTGAAGGTAATGTACTGTGTAGTGCATTATAACGGCACTCATTAACATATGTAATCATCATCTGAATGGGCTTTACAACAACGTAAACTGATAATGGCATGATTACACCCTGGGTTATTAACTTTTCAGTCTTAAGATAATAAAAGGTGGTGCAAGACACCAAAAGCACATATACAGTGCCCTTCATTTGTGAGTTATGCATTTGATACCAAATTCTAAACTCGGTTATCCATGCTCAGGAGCTGACTCTTTATTACCTATTGTCTTGGTAGGATGCTAAACTTCACGTGCTGCTCTGAGCACCCAGGAAAGCATGAAACAGGAACCATTCTAGCACCAAATATAGTTAAGTCTATGGCTACCCTATTTCCATCTTATGCTGTGGCTCGGTCCGTTCATGCTCTGGTTCGTTACTTTGCTACTGTGAACGTTTACAATATTCACGCTTTAAGAAAAGTGGGAATTTCTTCCAAATTTTTCATTTGAAAACTCTCTTTTGGCTGATGGACAAATATTGGAAAACCCAGATTTTAGAAATGTCACAAAGTCAGGAACAACAAAAAATTAGGAACTGCCCTAAAAGAGACTAAAGAGACATAATAACTAAATGTAATGCATGCTTTTAGCTTTGATCTTGGAACAGAAATTTTCTCTTTTATTGTAAAGATATTATTATTAGGACAATAGGAAAAATTTTGACAGAATTTGTAAGTCAGATCATAGTATCCTATAAATATTAATACCTTGATTTTGCTAATTTTACTATAGTTATATAAGACAGTCCCCTTTTCGCTACTGCACATCAGATAAAAGTATTTTAGAGTAAAGGCTCTTTATATCTGCAATTTATCCTCAAATGGATTAGAAAAAATAATATGTAGTTATGCCTAACAACAACAATAAATGAAGTCATTTGAAAAGTTAACATAATCTGTATAAAAGATATTTTATACAGATTCCACTAGCCTGTGACAGTCTCTAAATCGGAAAGGATTTAAAAACTGAGAGCAGAGAGACATTTAGAAAGTGAGAACTGACCATAAAAAGGCTGTGACTTTAATTAAGTGGGTCTGTTGGTGGTGTTATCAGCAACAAGTCAGAGTAATGATCAGCAGCTCAGTCTTCATTCATATCCTTTATCTGCCCTGTCAGAGAAAAGCCCAGCTTTGAAAGGACTTTCTTTAATTCCTTTCTTCCCAGTCAATACTTCCTTCCTATATTTTAGAGCCAGGGATGACAAAGGGTTTGCAATAGGAAAGGTGAAAGACATTGTATCCTAATTACCGAGATTAAAGAGTTACAGCCGTAGCCACTTAAAACACCCTTTTTGCCTGTGACTTTACAGCTAGGCTGGGATGAGTTTGAGAACTATTCTCAATACTACGACTGACCGCCTCCCTGTACAACCCCCAGGGAAAGCACTCGTCTTTTCCTCCTGGGCAAAAAACTCCATCCACACTTACTATGGAATGAAGGACTCAAAAGGAAGCAAAATAAATTACCAACAATATTGATGGAAGAACGAAAAAACTGATCTCAGAAATTTCTGATATTTTTCTTCTTTTGTCCCATTAAAATGCATAATTCCACGGAAACAATAATATTCATATATTTATAACTTTTTAAAAATACATTTCCTGTAGTTGCCCAATTTTCACAAAACTTCACAGGAACTGAGGAGTTCTGTAGGTAATAGGTACATTCCAGTGTACAGTTATAGAAGCAAAAGTGCCTGTCTTCTCAAACTACCAGGCAAAATTGATCAATTGCTTTCTATAAACAAGAGGAAATGCATATCTCCTGTCTACACAGAGAACTAGTCTTGAAAACTACATCTTCTAATGTTAATGTTTTTATTAAATCTCATTCATGTTGGCACAATCATCTATTCTCATTCTAAACACTGAGCACTTTTATTTGCTACAGGGTATCGCTTTAAGAAATTTCCAGTTGACTGGCAGCTGCCTGTCATGTTCTGACTCTGGAGAGAGCCAGGAACTCAGCTCATAAAGCTCTGGGGGATTCTAGGGAGCTCCAAGATGGTTAACGGCTGTCCATTAGTGGAAGGCCCAGTGGAGCCCAGGAATCTGTTAAGTGGGAAGTTCTTGCTGTGGAAGGTCATATAATTCCCTATTGCCATCTGAGAGAACTGGGAAAATTCAACTTGAAGCAAAGACTGGGGTGCTATAAGTTTATGTACTAAGGGAAATCATTTCATGCAGTTTGGTATTACCGTACACCATGTTTTATTTATACTCTATACTGGATGAGAAATTGAATACTATGCTCTTTTCTGGCCATGGAAACCTGCCTTATTCTCCCGGACTGGGCACAGTCTCAATACGGCAGCTTGCAGCTTTTTGACTATGTATTATAGAGTGGCTTCTGTGCATTATATATTAAATCTGATATGCACTGCGAGTTTATATGCCACACACACTACATTTTTCTATATTACGTCCTGCAATCTATCATATTAAGTGAAAGGGGTGATGGAGTGGGCCTCAGGTAATGTAAAGAAGATTGCTAACAGCTTGCATGCTGCGCCGAGAGTAGGCAGGTATTTCTGCAGTGTGCTCCATAGAAATTGCAAGTGAGCATACAGCAAACTGACCACATAGTTCAACATACCTGGCAATGGAATTAACCACCTAGATACTAGTAAAATTACCCAGTGTTTCCAAACAACATGCCTGGTCCATTAACAAAGCCCAGCAAATGCTCACATTAGCCAAATCAGCCCTCTCGAAAGAAGGGACAAAATGACATCTGGCCCATTAGAGGAAAAACTGGCCCCACCTCAAAGCAGTCATTGCAAGTTGACAAAGGGCCTCAGCACAGGAAAGGGGGACAAGCATTCAGCTAGCATCACCTCTAAGCTATACACCTGTGCTCTTCTTCTTCAGGCTCATATACAAACAAAAAGTGGAAGTCTCATCTCCAAAGAGCATGCGTGTGCATGCACACACAAAACCCTACCAATCTATGATTATCAATTAATGAAGGAAGATGTGTTGACCTCTCTTTTTGAAGTAGAAGTGCACTTTCTTCTCATGGCCTTACTTGTTCGTTTATCAGAGGTCCTAAATCTGGGGAGACTCAGAACTGTGTCACCTGCCTCATCACTGTCCCTAGAACTGTCTCTTCTGGAACTTTCTGGGATGAAAATGTGCCTGTGGACTGTACTACTGTCTGCTTAGCATAATCTTTGTGGCATGCTGGGAATTATGGTAGTCATCGTTTCTGCTTATTTTTACCTTGCTTCTGCTTACCCACCGATTGAAAGGTAAAATATTTTCCCATTACCTGAGAGCACAGTACACGACTGCCTGTAAGGCCTTGCCCTTGTCTTCAGCCACAGCGAGTTCCCCTGATCCTCACTGTCTGCGTTCCTGCAGTTACTTTAATCTATAGTTACTGATCTTCAAATTATACTTTAAAAGAAGAAGATGAACCCTGCTATTAGACACTCATGACTGGCCCTGCGCTCTCATTGTCACTGTAGAATCTGTTTCTGACACTGCGGCGAGTAGTCACAAAGATGAAGAATCTTTGCTCCCAATATTAGTAAAAAGCACTGTCATTTAAGGTGCTGTACAATCACTCATTACCTCTATTCTTCCTGCACTGCTATACCTCATGTGGTGAGGGGATTTTAGCTTTTGTGGGAAGAGACACTTGGCCTTGAGTATCAGGCTTCACAATACATCTCTGGTGCAATATTATCAGGTGACACCAATTCATCCCAGAGCATTTTACAGCTTAACAGAAGGTTTTGATTTCCTGGTGGAGTCTTAATTGATTCTGAATTCTTTAGCATTCAACTTTCCTCGTGATGACTGTTATAAGATTTAATACAGGAAATATTAAGTTTAAACAAAGATGGCCCAGAAGGGATACTTTGGTGGATTGTCAAAGAGATTGCTCACTATTAAGTGGAAGTGTCGGGCTAGCCAAGCAGACCTGGGTTTTGTTTTAGACCTCCTTGTGGATTTCTCCAGCTGCCCCAGATGAAGAAGACCAGAACTGCTCCATGACTCTGATCTCAGCTGCTAGGTGATGTACAAAGGAACATGGAGAAGCCAGCAGGAGTTAGCAGGAGTTACTTCCGGCTTTCTTCCATCAAGGGAAAGGCTGCCAAAATTCAAAACTCTAAAGATGCAGGTGAGTGGGGAAGCAGCATCAGGAAAACAGCTCTCATGGGAGAAATCCCTGTGCTGTAGATGCAGACTCTATTACTGTTTGGCCACAAAATTTATTCTCATCATTTTCCTGCTAGAGTGAGTGGTCTGTGGCAAACCTGCCTTTGTAACTCTGAAGTGGAGTAAATCAAATGGAAGCCATGGGGGTGACAGTAGTAGGATAACACCGGGATGGCAAGTGTTTGCTTCCATATATGGGGACCGGTGATCGTTGGGCTGTTTCAAATCTCTACTGTGTCCCTGAGCAGCTATCTCTGGCCTGTACTTTCTCCTGATAAGAAGATCCATAGCGCTCCTCACCAAAACTAGAGGGCAGGTGGCAAGGTCAGTCTTCCAGCCACTCAGGAGGTATTCAGCCACCGAATACGCATTCATCCTATAGTTATTAAAATGAGAATGTTGGAGTACCTACTGCCTATCTGTCGCTGCTCCAGTTACTGCTACCAGTCCGCCGTATTTCCAGAACATGTCAATGGAAGACATTTGTCCCGTCCCTGCAATGACAGCGCAGTGTTAACAGACATGTGTGTTGCCCCAGCCTGGAATTGTGCAGCAGATACAGTGTTCCAGGTGCCGCGTCTGCTGCCCGTTACTCCGTGACCTACCGTACCCACATACGCAAGGCTTCCTGCGACGTGAGCTGGGACGAGTTTATCTCTATGAGCGTACATGATCATTCTGCAGCTGTCAGAAGCGCCTGGAAAAGCCCAAGAGTTCAGTATGAAAGGTGCTGTTAGGCTGGGAAAACACCGCAGCTGCCACAGATGGCTCATTTTCACAACAGACCTGAGGTTTAGTCTTTTTTTTTTTTTAAACATAGTTGTTTTGCCTGAAGCATAAACAAGGCATGTTCTCCTTGAGCAAGTGGAACTGGCTTTGCAGACGTGAGGCTCCAATCTGTCTCACTAAATTCTGACATTAAGCGCACGTACACACCTACACAGGCACATGCACACACGGCAAAGGCGAGGTTAAGGCAGTCACCTCTGAAGCCGGGCTTGACACCATGGTTCCACGGTAGTGTCAGTAGTGTCTTAAACAGTAATGACAGCATTTTGTTGTAAGAGTAACACATGCTCACTCCGAGAAATTTGAAACACAGAGAAAAATGCACCCCATAATTTCACTATGCAAGAACATGTACAAATTTAGAAACTTGTAACATATGCCATATCAGTGAACTGAGTTATATGAAATGAAGTACAACATATAAAACATACCTTGCTAAAGAAAGATGTTTATGTAAATATTAAAAATGTATTTATTGCATGTTTTATATGTAAGCATAAATTCTCTAAGTATATATAATATGATATAATTACAATCACATGTATGTCAATTGTGTACTTATATCTATTGTAAAGACACACTTTTTTCTTTACATAATTGATACACACACTTTTCCATTGCTTTTGTTGCTTAATAGTTACAACATGGACAATTCCTCAGGTCACTAATCATGTATATTTAACAAACATTTTTAATGGCCATATACTATTCTATTATATGTAAGAATCTTAACTTTTTCAGGTTGTCTATTAATACACAACCCAAAAAATTTTCCATGTCCTTTTTTAATTTGTAGATAATTTTCTGTTAAATATCCTTATATTTACATCTCTGACCATGTTTTGTGTGCTTAAGTGACCAGTGAGAGTGTTAACATGTTTAAGACTCCTAATACACATTGCCCAATACTGTCCTCAAAACCAACTTTGTTCACTGAAGACAGGAAATATCCCTGGTGCAACATCAGCCATAATGCGATGGGGCTGATTTTACAGAGCAAGGATTTTATAACTTTTCATAACTTCCTAGCCTGCTACGATCAACCAAACATAAGCTATTTTCCAGCTGATAACCACCGTAGCTCTACAGCAATCACCCAGGTCTTAGACAGATGACTGCTTTAATAACTACCTCAACCTCTCACAAATGGCATTTGTGTTTTACATTACATTTTTAATCACCATCCTTCCTTTAGAGATATCGCTCTACTAATTACCTCTTAATGTTATAATTTCCTGAATTCCCTCACTGCCAGGACCTTTCACAAGGATGGAAAGTTTTACTAGACGGAAGGCAGAGAAAAGTGCCTTGTTTGTCTCAATGTGTGAAGTCTTGCGGTCCCACCTGAGAAAGCCTCGACACCTTTCAGTAGATGATATGATGCCCTCTTCCAGCTTGCACCTACGCACCCTCAGCTCCTGTGAGATGCAAAGTAGTTTGAAAATGAAGAACTGTGTGTGTGTGTGTGTGTGTGTGTGTGTGTGTGTGTGCGTGTGTTTGATGCTTATAGTGGGGCATCATTTGTCCCTTGATTTTGTGCTGGAAAATCTATCTTCTCCACAAACACTCTGCTGGTCAGTCCCTCTGTTGCCAACGTCATCTTTACCAAGGACATTACTAGCACAGTGAACAGTTTTCCTCCTCCAAGACCCACAAGGACCTGCGTGAAGCATGGACTGGAGCCTCCAAACTTCCAACTCCGACCTGGAAGGTGCCACCACCCTCCCTCCCCCTGTCGGATGATCTGTGCCCTTTTGCAGAAAGTTTGATGGTTAGAGACAGCTCGAGCACTAAACTGGAACCCCAAATCAATCAATGTATTAGGCCTGGGTGTGCACAGATTGGTAGCCATTTAATTCCCATGCTATTTACTCTTTTCCCCTTCTAGACATCAACTGGCACTTGTTAAATCACAGCTGCAGTTTGCCCTTGAAGGAGCCCTGGAGGGTGGAAGGAGGAACCTTTATCACCTGGAACTTCAGTTAGTCTTCTTAGCAGACGTTCATTTAAACGATTAGGTGAACATCTTATTGTTCTCACTGGTTCTGCCCTTGTCTCCCAGCCCCAATACAACCTGATTCCCACTTGAAACACACGTGACCGTGCCTCCAGTGGCGTCTACTTTTGTCACACATGGGGTTCAGTATATATTTTGCCAGCACAAATAGACCATCCTGTATCTCTTATAACAAGCTTCCTATTGCACTGAAGTCCGTGGCTTTTGGTGTGCCAACCCAGCCTACCTTTCGGAAGCAAAGTTCCTGTCATCTTCGTCTTGTTTACCGCGTCTTTCTCTCAGCAACTTAATGAAACGTGTCTGACCACGCTCCCTTCCACCTCTGGGCCGTCTGCTTGTTTCTTACTCTGCCTAACCCCAGCCCTGTCTTCACTGTTACTCCCTCCCTGCTTTCTTAGCAATCACCTCCCTGAGAAATTTTCCTTTCCCACCTGAATGAAAGTCTCTCCCAGCCTAGAACCTTGATACTCCTGATCTGACTCTGCATGACACACTGATTGTCATTTCTTACCATTCTGCTTACAGCTCTGTGAAAAGAGAAAACTTTTAGTTGTGTCTTATTCATTACTTCATCTTGAGTTTCTAGCACAGAGGATGTAATGAGAATGCTACAAAAATTTGTCAAGAGAGAATAAGTATATAACAAAGGAACTTCAGCATCTTAAGAATACTCCGAGTAGCTACTTTTCTGAATGATAAAAGTAAGCTTAATAATAGAGAAAGCAGATTATAAAAACTCACGTGGACTGGGGGGGCCATGAGGGACCCTGAGGAATTCTAAGACGGAGCAATCTCAAGAGCGTAAATTTAGTGAAGGTGGTTGACTAGTTTATTTCCACCCAGATAATACCCTTTCCCAGCCACCCTTTTTTCCTAATATTCTATGCTCCAAGTTAATGACTTTGAAACATGTATGTACCATGGCCCGTTGAGTAACTTACCACACTTTTAACACAGTTCTGTTCTTGCCACCTTCTCATTCACTAACACCTGACATTACCTCCATTCTCTATGGATGACTGACGGTGATCTCTTCAGACTTCTACTGATATCTTAATCTGCAATTCCAGTTCTAACTCTCCATCTGCATTCCTTTGGCCTCTACACATCACTCTCAATGCTGGCCACACTGTCCTATAAACACTCTTTGCTCCTAAGAATTTTTGTGGCATTGAATTTCTGGTTTCTTCACACTTTTGTAGATAACTTGTTTCTAGGGAGACCTGTGTCCTTGACAATCTCCAAATTAACCTCCTAGTCCACTGCTGTACTCTGTCATACACATGCTGATTACAATGTGGAGCCATTTATTTCCTTAACATTCAAGTCCAAATCTTCAAATAAAAATTGAGTTTATCTTTTCTCCAGAACCAGTTTTATTCCTAAATTTTCCTATGTACATCATTATATTTATATACTTTGAAAAACTTAAAAAGTATATTGAATTACTTCCTCTTCTCCCAATCTCTCCCATTAGAACATATTCCACTTTTATTACATTGTGTTTTTCATGTTAATCCTTTTCTGTTACCACTACTATCAATGCCCTCACTCATTTTTAACTTAGTCCAATAAATCTAATCAAGTTAATCTTACACCAGCGCTTCATCTACACCATTACAGTGCAGAAACTCCATCTCTGACTTCCATTACCTAGTCAATAAACTCTGAAAGTTGTTTTAGAATGATGTCTGCTGAAATAGGAACCTCCATTCTTCACTAGAGTTGTTTTCCATCTCCTGACATCAGATTTCTACTCTGACTGAGCAGTTCTGCTCTGTGCCTACCGCCTTTCCTTGAAGCATTCTCCCCCCCACTGTAGGGCCTCAGCACAGTAAGTGGAAAAGGATATTAACTGCTCTACAACACAGACGCACTAGCTGGATGTGGTGGTGAATGCCTGTAACCCTAGTGCCCTAGCAGGAAAATTCAAAGTTCCAGTCTAGCCTGGGAAATTTATAGATTTTTTTCTGAGATTATGATCATCTCAGTTTTGGAACCAGTATCAAAGTCTTCATTGCTTTAAGGATATTTTTATGTAGATAATATTCAGAAGAACACTGTCCCAAGCAAATATAATGTAACCCACATGTGTAATTTAAATTTTCTAGTAACTATATTATAAAAATAAAACAAAACAAATAACACTGACCTTATTTACCCCAATATATTCAAAGTAGTTTGATTTCAATTAAAAAATTAATGAAATATTGTAGATTCTTTTTTCAAATTAATTCTTCACACTTGAGTGTATGTTTTATACTCACAGTACAACTCAGTTTGGACCTTCAAATTTCATTAGAAATATGCCGATCTTCATTTTGATTTTCTAAAACTCAGAGTTGATTCAAATCCAAATCAAAGGTAGATTTAAATACAAGTTTTTTCAAATATGCTTAAAATTCACTAACTGGGTTGAGTATTTACATTACATTTAATTTAATTTTAATACAATTAACAGTTCATTCTTAGTCTTACTAACTACATTTTCAATGCTCAGTAGCTGCATGTGGCCAGTGACAACCATACTTAGTCCAATAAATCTAATCAAGTTAATCTTACACCAATGCTTCACTAAATCAATGTGTTTTTGTCCAGTGTTGGGGACTGAACTCACGGCTTTTGCACTGAGCTGCATCCCTAGTCCTTTGAGTTTTTAATTTGAATCAGGGTCTTACTAAGTTATTAAATGTTGGGTTCAAATTTAGGATACTCCTGCTTCAACCTCTGGGGCTGGGATTGCAGATTATGGGCCACAGTGCTTCATTCCTTGATTAGCGCTAACATATACTGAATACAATATGTTAGTAAGGTGCCAGGAAGTTGAGCTCTGTTTATGCTCTCACTTAGCCGACGTAGCACCTACAGCTCACAGAATCGAAGCTACTCTTGGGACTTGGGTCAGCGTTGACTGGGAGAGGGAGGAGCTGGACCCATTCTATCCGCGTTCCAGCCTGTGCTGCTCTGACGTGACCTTGCCTGGGCACCCGCCGCACCCTTCTTGTGCAGGGTGCTTCGTAAGTATGAGTGTTGATAATATTCAGGGCCCACAGAGAAAGATACCGAGTCACCTCAAAGTGCTGAGGACCCTTCAGGGTCCGGTGGGGTGTGGGAAAGGTGGCCTGTGTTTATTTCGTATGTGTTCAAGTGGCACACGGTCCCCTGTCAGTGGGGCAACTGAACAGCTGTGGCTTCAGAGGCGCAGGTTTCTGAGGACGGTAGGAGCACCTGCTCTGGAGCCCTGTGTAGCTCTCTGCGTGGGGGTTGGGGTGGGGTGAGGCATTGGAGCCATGGGCAGCGGTTGTCAGCAGGCCAAGGAGCGGACCAGCTGAAGTCACGGTGCCAAGGAACATTCCGTGCAGGCCGCAGGGATGTTAAGATTCCCAGAAAGAGAAAGAAACGTTGGCGTGGAAGCCAAAGCAAGATTCACCAGGCTTGTACAAAGCATTTAGCTTTTAGTTGTTATAAAAATGAAAATAATTGTGAAAGCAGAGAGAAATGTGCAGCTGCTCGGGGCTATTCATACCATAAGAGATCCCACCAGGCCCTTTTTATTGTTGCAGTTTTGGCAAATTATTTTCTTATCACAAGCAACCTCCTCACTTCTATTCCTGGGTAAGCACTTAGGCCCGTAGAGCGGTGGGTCAGCCACAGTTGTGTTCCACAGCACACGGAGCGGGGGGCCGTGGGGAGCTCCTGAGCCCGCCCCTCTGGAAAGCAGCAACTGGAGTCTGTAAAAAGCTGGCCTGGCCGGGCCGTCCGCTGACCAGGGCCTGCGACTCTGGCTGGTTCCCCTGGCCCTGCCCCCAGCCTCACCTGCCGGGATGGTCACCTCGAGGGGACCACCTGTCCGCCTGGGGCCCACCTTTCCTGGGTGCCGAGCCCTTGGTGGCCTCAAGGGCAAGGGACAGGTGCAAGAGTGGGCTCTCCATGGCCAGGGGCTGGCCGTGCCGTGGACAGAAGGGGCTGGGTGCCCACCACACATGTGCGCTGGACAAATGCACTGGCATCTCTAGCGTGGGCAGAGAGCATGCCGCTCCCATTATCCCAGCCCATTAGGGAAGCAATTGGGAAAAAAAAAAAAAAAACAGTTAGCAATTTGGATAGCAGAAAGCCTGCAGAATGGCTCGTTTCTCTGTGACAGCCTGCCACATACAGATGAAAGGGAACGCTTATAACAAATTTTTATTACCCCCAAATAAAAAAGTAACAGCAGGCAAAGCAAAGGCTTTGAGGCTGAGGGGTGGCACCACAAATCCACCCAGAAGACCACAAAGGAGCCTCAGCAAAACAAATCAATCATCTCTCAGTCACTTCGACTTGCCCAGCACCTCGCATGCAGATGGCAGTCAGGCCTCTCAGCCTGCACAAGGCCTTCCGTTTCCTGCCTCCCGCCCACCATGGAGTGGACCCAGACGCAGCCCGGGGGCCCCGGTTCTCGCTCCCTCCACTTGCTCACCTTCCCCTCAGCCTGTTCTCTGCAGCAAACCCCAGCCCAACCTGAGAGCGGCAAAGGCAGGAAGTGCAGGTTTGCAGACAGCACCAAGGAAGGGTCTTTGCATTTTGCTCTGCTTCCAGCTGTAGTTAGCACTGGGTGGAAATCCAACCTCGGATGGATTCAGCAGGGTAACAGGCCCTGCAGGGCTCTGGGATGCCTGAGGCTGCGGCTTCTGCAGCAGTTCGCATTCTGCAGGAGGGTCCAGGACACCCACCAGGCACAGACCCCGGATGAAACCCTGCCTCGGAATCTCCCACACAAGTCCCAGAACCCACGACCGTTCTAATGAGCTGGCTGCCCGCGGAGCTGCATAACACACTGCGCCTTTGACCTTATTAGAAGACAACGCCACAAACTCTACGTTTTCCAGGCCTGGGTGTCTGTCCACAGGTATCCCCAGCACGATCACCGTCTTGGAGAGAAAGGAACTGTGGCAGAGGCTGCAGGCTGGACACTGGGGCTGGAAACGGAGAGGCTTTTTCTTCCACAATTACTCTAAGCCCCTGTCTCTCATGACAAACAGTTTCCAAAACACAGGTTATTAAGTACTGGGGTTTTAATTGCATCCAAGACTGCACAGAGAATGGATAAAGAGGATTTACGCAACCTAAGTCTTATTCCTGTTTGGAATCGCCCAATATTCTTGGGTCACGGGCCCAAGAATCCCACAGCAGAAACCAGTGTTTCTGTTTTCCATTTGAATGAGATTTGCTAAAATAGTTTCCAAAGAAGTAGCAGCACCAGGAAGGTATGAGAGTCTTAGTCTTCTGATATGACACATGCTCAATGTGAAGGATTTGTGATGCGTGTGGCACATACACACTGGTGACTAGTGTAAACTAGGAACATTCAGGGAGGGAGGCCCGTGACAGCTGAGCCATTAGTGAAAGAATCACTAAGATGGGGAGAAGGATTCTCATCTCATATGCCAAAGCCTATGCATATATCGTCATTTTAAATTGCAAACTGAGGCCCGTAGCGGGGCAGAGCCAGGAAGACACGTACAGATTTGGGGGAGGGTTGGCTCAGGACTGCTACAACAGATAAGAAATCCAGTTCCCTGGTCAATTAGTGGTGGCCTGGGGCTGCAGTGGGGAGAGACGAATAGGAGAGCCCAAGGGATTTCTAGAGCAGTGAAAAGACCCTGCATGACACTTCAGCAATAGATATATGTCGCTATAGTTTTTTTCCACACTGGTAGAATGCATAAAATCAAGAGTGAACCCTCATGTAAACCAGGGCTTTTGTGTGTTTACAAAGCATCGGCGTAGGTTCATCAGTTCTAGTAAATGTACCACGATGGCCGGAGATGTTGGTCACGGAGGACGCTATGAATAAGTGGTAGCAGAGGATTATTAGGAAATCTCTGTACCTTAATTGCAGTAAGTAAAAACAAATCTTATACATGTGGGAAGGTGCTGTAGGGAGGGCAGGAGAATGAGAAAAAAATAAGAATCAAGACGTAAGATGAAGACAGAAAGGCAGCAAAGATATATATGAAGAAATGTTCAACATCGCTGGTCATTTGAAACATGCAGATGAAAACCATCCTGTAATTCCATCTCGCTCCACAAACAATAGCCATATCATGAAATCAACCAACAACAAATGTTGATGATGCTACAGGGAGAAAGAGCCCTTCTCCACTGTTGCTGGGAATGTAGACTGGTGCCAACTAGGAAGATTCGTGTAGAGATTCCTCAAAAAACTAGGATTAGAGGTTCCATTTGATTCTGCTCTTTCCCTGCTAGGTATACATACAAAAGAATTAAAAGAATCATATCACAGTGACATGTGCATCCATGGTTATAGCAACTCAGTTCGTAATAGCTAAATCTTGGAGACATCCCAAATACCCATCAACTGGAAACCAGATAAAAAAAGATGTGTTTTTTAATAAAATGGAGTATTACTCAGCCATAAAGAAGGTTTAATTTGAGTCATTTATACTCATATGGATGTATCTTGAGGACATATTTATAAGTCAGATAAATAGGTCACAGATGTGTAAATACCATATCATTTCTCTACAATGAGAAACTGAATGTGTAAATGAGTTCTAAAATGTATGACAGATACTGTGAAATAGGAAGAAAATATTCAAAGGGAAAAGGAACAGGGGCAAGAAAAGAAGGGAAAGAAAACAGTAAAAGAAAAGAAAACAGCCGAGCATGGTGGCTCATGCCTGTAATCCCAGAACTCAGGAGGTAGAGGCCGGAGGATTGCTGAGTTTGAGGCTTGCTGGGGCTACATAGTGAGCTCAGAGCCAGCCTGAAAAGAAAACAATGCTTATGTATATAAGAGGTGGGGAGTTGCAGGGAGGGCGGGAGAATGGGAAAAAAAGAGAATCAAGATGTGTCATGTACAAGTACAAATTCTCAAAGTTGAATGCGATCATAATGTATATATAAAATGTGCCAATAAAATCAATTTTTAAAAAAGATATGTCATGTACAAGTACAAATTCTCAGTGATGAATGTGATAATAATGTATGCCTAAAATGTACCAATAAACTTTATTTTTAAGAAAGAAACTGATGTTATACTGGCAAAACAAAAAAAGTACTCAGTGTCACTAATCATGAGCGAAACACAAATGAAAATCACAATCAGATATCACTTTATCCCTGTTAAGATTGTTCTCATCAGAAACAAATATATAAATGTAGCAAATGTCGAAAAAGACAAGATATGAGGGATATGGAAAACAACTCTTGTAAACTGTTGGTAGGAATGTAATCACTTCAGTGATCACTGTAAAACTGTACAAATGCCCTCCCGATATCTTTAAAAATTCTACTATATAATTCAGAAACCCACTTCCACACTAAAATGCTGGCAAGCATTCTGTTTCACTTTTCCATTGTGTGACCCACCATTAAACAGAATTCCAATTTAAAAAAGAAAACAACAACAACAAGATATGAGACCATTGCTTGAGTTATACCAACAAAACAACCAATGTAAAATAGACATAGGAAGCCAGGGATATAGCTCAGTGGCATTGCACTTGCCTGGCAAGCACCAGGTATTACCTGGTGCCACGCACACACACAAAATTAAAAAGTAGACACACGGCCTAAATAGATATATCCTCAAAGAAGACAGCAGATTCATGAAAGAGTCAACAGATGTATGAAAAAGTTCTTAGTGTAGGGTGGGGTGAGGGTCTGAATTTTTCAAGAAACCATTGTACCTTGCCTGTTCTTACTGCTGAGACTTTGGGCTGGAAGGGAGATCACATGGCCCGGACAGTTCTCAAGGGGAAAGCTTCAGCAGTCAGATACAGTCCTGCAATCTCTGAAATATCCCATCTTCAGGAGGCAGTGGAAGGGGAACCCCTACTTGTTTTATTACAATATTATATTATGCAGCATGCCCTGGTGACCTTTCTCATTAAGGACTGCAGACTGACTAGCAACATTCTACCAGACATGGGAGGAGTGGTAGCTCAAAACAATGTAAACCTGTAAACCTATTTCTGGTAAGAGGAAAAAGCTTCCTTTCACAGGCTTATCTTGGTTTCAAATTCACAAACCAGTGTTTCCTCAAAGTGTCGTCTGTGTGTCGTTCTGAGGAGCGTCCCTTGGAGACCCTCTGCACCCGTCACAGTTTCGCCAGCTCAGAATCTGCAGGGTGGGTTCCAGAATCTGCAGTTTAGGAACTCCGGAGACCCGGACGCACACTGATGCCCATGAACCACTGTTCTAAACTAAACAAAGCACTCCTCTAGCCACAGTGCCCTCCTTAAACAAGGACTCTGGCCAGCTAAAATAATAAAATAAAATTTGTACTTATCCCTGGACACAAAATTGCTCCCCAAGGAAAGCAATTGGCAGATATTCCTGCTGACGGCTGGTGGCCGTGGCTACAGCAGTTATTTCCAGGCAATGGACAATTCTTCCAGCCCAAATAAAACTTAAGCTTAAAATAACAACCATGGTTTTTGTGCGGCAGCAGTGATCCCCCCATTTATCATCCTCCAAAGGTTGCTCAGTGCCCTCTGATTCGATAGTGCTCTCCATACGCAAGCTGGACTTCGATTTAACCTCAAACACCGTGTCTGAGAGTCAAAATAGTATCTCCGCCGATGGCTTCCATGTTGCTTATTCTAAACGCCTTCTGAACACTTCACTTCTAGGCAGTGATGCTAACTGCTGATTTCTGCCTTTTCTGATTCACTGTTTTGATCCTTCGTTCTTAAGTGCTTTTCCAAACTCAGCCCTGATGAGCATTCAAGGGTCTTAGAAAACAGGTTGCCCTGCGGAGGCTAATGGGAGATGCCTACAGCAACTAAGAAAAACAATAATTCCTCTTTCCAAATTCCAGAGGGGGACTAACAGTAGAGTAAACAGATTTGTAAATAAAGAATATATCGACATTGACCAGTCTGACTCAAGACAAAGCACTTAGTGTGGACGCTGATGAACCCCGGCTTGTCCATAGAGAGAGGCAACAGTCAAGGACACCTTGGGGTCCCTTTTTCCTCTACTTTCCATCTGACCCACAAAGGACCAGAAGCACATTTTATCTGCATACGAGCAAAACCTACTGGGGCATTTCTTCTTTACAACCAAATGCAAAGCTGCCTGCTGTGTAAGTAGATGGAACTGTGAGACTAAATAACACCGCTCTCAATGCAAAAGACGTTAACCCTAAGTCTCCACAGCAGTGCCCTGGAATTCTCAGAGGTCATGACAGGCCAGAGTGAGACAACTCTTTCCACCAGCGAGCTGTACGGCGAGCTATACACTCCAGGTCCACCTGCGACTCGGAGGGTGCTCTGTGCCAGCGGGAGAGCCAGGCTCCAAGTGGAGAGGATGATGGCATGGATTCGATTTACCGAGAGAAACTGGTCAAATATGCTTGTGGTTCTTCTACTTGTCATGCTATTCCTCCCTGTCTGCCGTTAAAAGCCAGACAATTCATTTAGATGCTTTGTCACTTGTTCACGTGCCTTGCACAGTTTGATATTTATGGCTGCCCGGTTTTTCATACAAACGGGCATCCTGCATGCTATGTGCTCCTTTCACAGTAATAAATGTCCTCAATCACCTGCAGATCAAATGTAGCTTGTGTTTTCCAGCTTTCCTGACTGTTACCACTATTGCCACCTTTACTGGTCTTCCTGCTGGAAAAGAAGCCTTCCAATATTTAGTAGCAGGTGAAATAGTGGGCTCTATCCTCAGGGCACAGGGGAGCCAGCTAATAAATCACAGGAAGAGAAGTGCAAGAGGAATTCACTTCCACTCTGCTCTACTCTCCAGCACAGCTGCCTGGGGTGTTTTTACATAGGTTCTCTTCTGACAGCCTGTTCTCAGCACATGGATAGAATTGGGTTCAGGGTATTAAATGATAATGAATGCACTGAAGCTATATATGAAACTGTTGCACAGTGGCAGGAAAGAGTTAATACACCCCCTCAAAGTGCATTGGAGGGACTTCATCCCGGGAGGTGAGGGCACCATGAACCCAAACTCTAATAGGAGATGTCAGTGATGAACCTGGACATGGTGGTGCACACCTGTGATCACCGCACAAGAGGCCGAGGCAGAAGGACCAGCCCACGCTCAAGGTCACCCCAGGCCACATAATGAATTCAGGGCCAGCCTGGACTACGTGACAAACCCGTCTCAAAAGAAAAATAATCAGTAAGACTGAAAAGTTGAAAAGAAGGGTAATTTCTTTTCTAATCATGCATGATGATTTTACTCTAGTGAGTATTAACTCAGTCATTTCCAGGAGGGTGAAAAGATTTAAAAATGAGAGAGAAAGAGAGAGAGAGAAGGAGGAGGAAAGAAAAGATACCTAAAGAAAAGAAAAAAGACACAGAGGAAAAGATCCAAAGAGAAGAAAGAGCAAGTGACACGGATGGCATTTTTCATTTGTCCTGACTGCATCTGAAATTTCTGAGTGGCAGAAATTAAATCCCTTATGTCTCAAAGCCCCTCTAGGTAGTTGAAAACAGTCATCACCAACATCCCAGAGGAAGGTGATTCTTGGCTTTTATCAGCAACTGTAAACTCTGTTTTAGAATATGTTTGTTACAGGTACCAGCATTCCCTCCCTGGAATTATGTTTTAGGGATCTGTGCATTTCAATCTTTCACAAAGGTACAATAAAAGAACATGCTCACAAAAAAAAAAAAAACTTTTTGTGGGTTTGAACTTTATTTTTTATCTCCCAAACTTAACTCCCCAGACCCATGTCAGATTGTTAAAAACTGGAATCTCTATGAGGGCAAATCGTTTCAGTAATAGTAGTAGGAATCATTTTTTTAAAAGAAATTTATTAAAGTATTTGCTTGGTGACAAAAAATAGCTAAAAATAAATAAATTCTGCTTGGCAACAAAACACTAAGCATCTATTTTTAAGTATTTTTCACATATATAGTGTACCTAAATATAAGATCTGTTTTAAACATTTTTTGAATACACAGATGTACAACAAAAAGAGGAAAACTTATCACATAATTCTATCTACCAAATAAAACCATTCTGAACATTTGGAGGTTTATGATTCATTATCTTTTACAGAGAGAAATTAACTTCATTGAAATGAATTATTGTCTGCATACTATTTGTCAATATGCTTTTTAAAATTTTTGACATACTTGTCCATGGGTATAGTTCCATTTCATTAATTCCTTTCATGAATTACTGTGCAAAATCCTGAATATTATTCTTAATTGATACACATGTTTCATTATGCAAAACATCAAAAAATTATTTACCTAATTTGTCCAGTTTAAAGTTAAATATTTCTGTTGGTTACAATTACTTGCATTTGAAATAATAGTGAGATGAATAGTCTCAAAGTTTAATATTTGTGCATATCCATAATGATTTTCTTACATTGAGAAAGAGTTATGAGCTAAAAAATATTCAGCCTTTCAAAGGTGGTTCTTCATGTGTCAACTGTTATACTTTTCCCCAAATTTGTATCAATTTGTTTTTCCACCATAGCAGTCATATAGATATCTTCAAAGTAGAGACTCTTATAACAGATTCTACTCAAAAAAAGAGTAATTTTGAATACTCTGACCCCAAAACAAATTTCTCCCTAATCATTATTTTTCTATAGTCATTATTGTTGATCATCTTCATCTTACAGTGCTACTAACATTAGAAGTTCTGTTTCCCTCTACCTATTAGTCATCTTCCTATCTCTCCCTTCCCTTCTCCTCTCCCAATATCTAGGTATCAGTAGTCTACTTCTTTGAGATCAACTTTTTCGTTTCTACACATAAGGAAAAACATGCAGTGTTTCTCTTTCAGTGCCTGACTTATTTCACTTACCACAATCCAAAAAGTGCTCCTTGTTTTAATTTGGACAGGACTGAGGATGAACACAGTCACATGAGTGAAGAGAAAAATGAAGGACACATCATTTTAAGAGCACTTTTCAGAACCAAAGAACAGAGAAATACGTACAAGATGACCTATGGATTATTAAATTCTAAATTGTGATCCTACCTTTTTTTGTTCTTCCTGCCACTTACTGATTATTCTAGATTCTACCATATTGTATTAAGCTTATGGAAGCACGAACAAAAAGAAACTTAAAATCCAGTTTTTTTATTAGATCATGGAATCCTCAGAAAACTCCTCAAAATTTTAAGAACTTGGATTAGCTGCCCAATTCATAACTGATCATTTTACAAAAACAAATCAGCGAGGCACATGGTTGATCAATTAATCAACTGACTTACTGAACACCCCTTAAACTTAAACCACAGCAAATGCTAAGAGGTGAACTCTGTCCTTCAGTTGCTTCAACTCTAATTGCAAAGAAATCCACAGCAAAGACACATAAACATCTCAAGTGCAACCCATGGCGTAGAAAGAAAGTACCATCCAGAGAGGGTGAACGGAGGGCAAGCTTTGGTTTTGCTCTAGGCTGGAGTGGTCCTTCTGGTCTGAATCGCAGAAACATTACTTGGGCTTAGCCTTCCGGGGTGGTGAAAAGTACATCAGTGAAAATAGGCACATGAGTGCAGAGGTAAGAAATCAGCCAACAGGGCACCGTGCTTGAGGCACTTGCACAAAGGTGGGAGCACGAAGAGCACAACAACCCCAGGAAGATCCAGCTATGGTGGGGAAGTCAGCATGGAGGAAAGAGGAGGAAAGATTCTGGAAAGCCTGTGATGAGGGCAAAGAAGTGAGAACAGCAGCCAGAACCCGTGGGGAACCAGAATGGAGATGACAGGGTGAGCGCAGAGTTGTAGGAAATAAAGTGTCCACTGAAAAGTTGAGATTGTGCTACAGGGAAAGCCTAGCGAAGAAGCCACTTTGGAAGGGTAGCAGTCATGTAGGCATCAGAGGACAAGGTGCTGGGAACCAGGAGGCACGGAAGACGGGAAAGCAGAGGAATTCCAAAGACTGGAGCAGCTGGTTAGGGGGTCCTGGGAGCTTTTTGTCCTTTGGGGTCACGTTTTCTTCCTATGATCAATTTAGAACACACAAATGAATAACCACGGATCATACTTTGATTCACCCAGTGTCCCTGACTCAGGGACAACATTTATGTGAAACAACTATAAAACCAAGTGTGAATTTCAATAACTATGGTTGGAGATATTTTTATTGTAATTACTGAAAGATGTATTTTTCAAAGGCCATTCTTCTCCTTTATGAATATATGCATTACATATAAATTTATGCATTGTGCATTTTGTTATTATGATTCACATATTATACATCTGACTTTTAGGGGAAGTAAAGCTCTTATTAAATATTCCATGCTTGAAAATGTTAGGATAATTTACAGAAAATATTTCAAACCTCCACTTAAATGACTCAGAAGCATTTACAAGAAAAACTACATCTTGCTGAAAAGCATGAATTGTCTACTGTCTTTTTTAATGAGAATTTAAGAATGTTTATTAAAAAAGAAATAAATTTTCCATTTCAGCTCATTTGGCTTCATCTGCTATTAAGTCCTACATATACCCAGGAGTTGCACTGATGTACTTAAATATTGTTTCTGCATTGAGATCGCCTAATGAGGCAATTAGTGGAAGTCCTTTGATAGCTGGACCAAACACTTTCAGCAGACAGCAGTGGTCCACTCAAGCAACAACACAAAGTGCTTACGTTCTCTGCCCACTTCTATTTGACAGTCCCTCTTAGACAAGGTGGGTGGTGATTGTGGAGAGCAGACAAAACCATGCACTTTGCCCAGATGGATAAAGGAGGAGTTTGAGGTCATTGTCTCTGAAAACCACACAAACAGCAATGCTAAAGAACAGAATATTTTCTACTTTCTCCAAATTACTGGTTTGTACATTTCTTCTAATCCAAAGTGTTTCAAACTCCAGTTTAAGAGATCACCTCCTTTTAGTGATTATTCACTGTCATGAAGTATAAATTAGTCTCAAATTGATTCAAAATTTTACTAACAGTCATTTTAAAGAACATGAACTATGACTACTTAAATGGAATACTACGGTTATTTGACACGAAGAGAAGATAACTATAAAAAATAACATTGGGATAATAAAACCATGATCAGGGCTCTTGCAGTCTTCCACCAAGGTGTGGGGCCTGAGCTATTTTTTTCCCTTGCAGGCATGATTTCCAAAGGCCAGAGAGGTGCTCAAATCATTCTCACACCAGAGACTTCCTCTTAGATTTCATCACCGCCCTGATAGAGAATTGAAAAGTAAATAGTGTTCTCCCCATGTGATCAGCTATGTATCATTATTTAACAAACATATATGTAATATTCTCAGATATCTGGGTAGTTCTAGGTAATTTACAGCTACTAGATAATCTTCACAGTGGAGCTATGAGGTGGTACTATTATTATCCCCACTTTACAGGTGAGGAAAATAATTATGTGCCGACATTTAAGTCATTTGTTTAAAGTCACACAGCTAAAAAATAGCAGACCCAATTTTAAAAAATCAAAGAAATGCCTCATGTTCTCTCAGTGTTGTTCTGCACTGTGCCCGGGAGCGGGGACTCAGTACAGCAGGTTCTCACATCACACGTCACATCTAGAACCAGAGGCCACACTCAGAACAGCTATTGGCTGGTTTCCTGGGAAGATAGGCCCCAGGAGCCCCATGGACACAAAAAGCCGTGGATGTCCATGTGCCTTATAAAAATAGCATGGAATTTGTATGCAACCTATGCACATCTTGTGTACTTCAGATCATGCCCAATACAATCTATGTAAATATTGGCATAAGCTATAGCTTAAGGAATAATGACAAGAAAACAGACTCTACATATTCTGTAAAGATGTAAATTTTTTCTAAATATTCTGATACACAGTCCGTTGAATCTGTAGATGTGGAACCTCGGGATGCATAGGGCTGGCAGTCGAGGACCCACACTGTGAAGAACACTGCATTCAAAGCTGCCCTTATGCCCAGCTCTGTGGCAAACCCAGTGACTCAGCCCTACAACAACTGCATGGGTCCAGGTGCCCTTCTTGACTGTGGCTCTCTTTTGATGGTGAGCAGTGATGAACTGAGATTATTATTTACATTACATTATGATAGTAGTGGATGCTATTGATATATTTTTCTGCCCTGGTAAATTTTTAAGCCCTTTAGTGAAAGAAAATGTTTTGTGCCTCTTAACCAACCCATTAAACATGTTAGGTGCTTTATAAATATAAATATAAATGATTAGTAATAATCAGCGTAGCCTTATATAGACTGGTGTATTAAAAATAGTGACACACAATCTGAGATGTATGTGTGTATATGTATATATATAATATACCATACAAAAAGAATAAATTTTTACATACACACGCCAAAAATGCAAAATGCAGAGAAGGTACAAAGGGACACATAGTATATGTAATAAAATGTTGGCTCCCAGATATTTTTTATGTGGCTTTGTAATGACATAAATGTATAGACTAGTTGCTCTTTAGAACTATGTGGCAAGCAACAGGTGATTTTACAAAGGATAAAACTGAGCATCAGAAAGTGATTATCACTGAGATCTGAGTACCTCTGACCCAAGGGCTATATTTCTCAGCAGACACTGCACAAGTGGACACTGGTCAATTGTGAATTTAGCTATGAGGAAATGAACATGTGTCATTGGCTGTGTTTTCTTTTTTTAAAAAATATGATTAAAAACACATTATATGAAGTTAGCCCACTTCATAAAAGCCTTAAAAGCACAGTGCAGTACTATTAACCATAAAAGCGATGTTGTGCAGAAGATCTCTACAACTTTTTCATCTTGCATGACTGAGATTCTGCTCTCTGAACAGTAACTTCCCATTTCCACTCCCCACGCATTACTTCTGCTCTTTCTTGGTTACCATTTCTTGGATATATTTTTCTTTCCTTTCTCTTTCAACCTATATGTGTCCTTGAATCAAAAGTGAGCCTTCTATAGGACATAGAGTTAAATCCTGTTATTTTAGCTATTGAGCTACATTGTGCCATTTGATTGGGGGAGTTTAATCCA